>JABFOY010000047.1:0-11106 GCA_022817705.1 Baryconus sp. ZL-2020
TATTTAAAATATAAAAATATATTGTATAAATGTTGTATACATATGTAATGTTAAGCTAATTAATATTTATATAATATTGCAAAATATATATAAATATTTAATAAATATTTTATTAATATTGTATAAAAGTTGTATATATATTTATACATTTTTTTATTATTATTTCTTATCATATCATTTTTTTATTACCATTTCACGTAAAATACTATTATTTATAAGTGGTTAAAGTATTGTATTTTAATATAAATACATAGTATTTTAATGCACATAATATTTTTTGCAATAAAATGAAACTTTAAACGAATAAATATAATGTTTAATATATTATCAAAAGGTTCACCGTTGAAAATGTTTAAAAATGTTATTTATTTATATAATAATACCATTTCTTTAACTTTTTTATTATCGTCTACGTAGTAACAAATACCATATTTAACAAAATTTATACATTTTTTAACATTTTTTTACAGTGAACTGTTTGATGATATGTTCAAGATTACATTTGTTCGTTTAAAGTTTTATTTTATTGCAAAATAAAATTTATTCGCATGAAAATGCAATGCAGAATGAGGCCTAACTGAAACTACTTTTAAAGTATATCATTTCACGTGAAATGATAAGATTTACTAATAAATCTTACTAATAAAATGATACTTTATATTTTAAGTAATTGAATATAGTTCTTACATTTTTTAAAATTAAAATAACGACAAATTACAAATGGCATTAATAAATGGTTTATAAAAAAGCCCGCGTTATTGTCTCAGGTAAGTACAGAACTTATTTTTATATATTTACATACATATATATCTTATACTTATTTAACAAATGTTAAGAACAATGAGACATTCCATTGAACAACGAAAATTATATTTTATCGCGGGAAAACATAATTTTGCAAAACATTATTATAACATTATTTGTCAGAATCTATCGGTTTAATAATTTCAAACAATATATTTTCCAATGATAATGTTATAAGATCCAATAATATATTTGTAATCGGTTATTTTTTCTGAAGAAATAAGAAAAATAATAATTCGTGTAAAGTATTCAACAAACCTTTACAATTTATGGTTTGATTTTTCACAAATAATTGAGTATTAATAGTGTGGAAAAGAAATGAAACGTACAAAATGTTTTATATAATAACAGTACTTTTATTATTAATAAAATTATAAATTTTTAAATGTATATAATTATGTGAATAATGATTAACATAAATGTATTGATAATCATTTTTATAAACAAACATACAATAACACATGTCAATGGGATTTATATTAACAGAACATTTAAAATTCACCGTTAATTAGGAAACGCGCGCGACATGTAAACAGTTGAACAACAGCTTGTTTATATATTAAATCAGATCGTTTTTAACGGTGAAACGACTAACTGCTTCTCCAATAAAGGTACCTGTTTTTTGATTTTTTATACAAATCTAATAAATTATTATTAGATAATTTATAATTATTATAAATGTTTACGCATTTACAACTAGATTGCTAGCAAAGAATCCTAACATCCTCATACTTCCCTGTGTTTGTCATTCTGCCGCATTGGCTGCTAGTGCAGCTTGTAGTTGTATTCCACCTGAGTGTGAAGAATTGATTAGGGGCATTAGTACTTTTATTCGCTTTAGTCCTAAACGACAAGCATCGTTAACTGATCTTCAAAGGTGTTTTGAGGAAAAACCTTTAAAGATTTTGAAATTTGCCGAGACTAGGTGGTTGAGTAGGCCTGCGTGTGTTTCGCGCATTCTTCAGTATTATGACATACTTATTTTATTCTTCCAGGAATTAGTCGTTTCCGAAAACACAATCAGTGCTGGCAAATATCTGCAATTGCTTCAACGCATAGATGTTAGGGCATTTTTCTTATTTTTAGAATATGTTTTGAATGTTTTTAATGCGTATAATGCAACATTTCAAAGTAAAGGTACTTTGATTCATTTGCTGCAGCCAAAATCGTTGGATTTGTTGTTGTTTTTTGCAGAGAAATTCCTGCAACCATCGTCGTTGAAAGCGGTAGTTAATAAAGATTTCGATTTTTCCAATGCACAAAATCATTTACCATTGGATAAAATTTACTTAGGACCAGCGTGTGAGGATCATTTGGATTTTGCGGATGTTTCCGAAGAAGAGTCAAGTCGTATTCGGAAATATTGTTTACAATTTTACATTCGTGCATCACAGGAAATACGTACCCGCTTACCATGTGATGACGTTTTTTAACAGCTATAATCGCCTTAAATAGTAAGGTTGCTTTGTATTGCTACAGGAGAGATGTTTCTTTTACCAATATTCTGATAATTGTCCGAAAGTTAGGAGGGAATATTGACGAAGTCGCTTTGAGGGATGAATGGGATGTTTTACATTTAATTGATCGGTACGATCTAGCTCACTATTCCGGCATGTCTTTTGATAACATGTGGTCTGCCATTTGCAAGCGATGTTATCCATCCGGAAAAACTGAATTTCCACAATTGAAATTGTTATTGGATATGGTTAGGGCTCTTCCCAAATCTAATAGCGATCCGGAGCGGGCATTTTCCATGATTCCTGATGTAAAAACAAAAAAAAGGAACAGTATTCGAGACGAGACTATGAAATCTATTTACGTTGTTCGGCATGCGTTGAATTCAACAGGTAGGACTGCTCGAACTATACAGATTAATAGGGATCATCTCGATTTGATGAATTCAGATAATTTATATCAAAATTCATCATCCCAGGAGAAAAAAATGAAATTCCATACCGCTTAAGCTTTTTCGTTAGTTGCTGGTTTTTCTTTCAATTCATCTTCTTATCGCTTTCGCCATTATTTTTCTTCATCGTTAGTGTTAGTTGCATGTTATTCAGCAATTCTTCAACATCTTTATTTATTATTTATAATTACAATGTTAATTTTTCGTTCAGATTCTATTAGTGACGTATTATAATACGCAGCGAATAACGTAATATAATAGCCAGAAAGGGATGCAAATTTCTAAAGTGTATTATTACAAATTTTGTAACGTACAAAATTACACAAGTTATGAAATAATTTAGTTCGAGCTTTCTTGGTATAGTTGGTCGCCAGCGTTCGTTTTATCTTCTTTAGCGACAGTACTTGTTTCTTTGACTTCAGTTTCTTCAATGATTAGTGGATTAGACCTACCGGGGATACCACTTAAAAAAAAGTGCGTTCATCACACTTTACCTCATGGATGACGTGGAAAAAGTGTGCAGCATGTACCCGAATCTCGTTTACGATGCCTAAGTAGTGATCCCAGATTGTTGATGTGCAAGCTTCCCAATAAGAGCAATGTACTGCGATATTCTCAGTATATGGCGCGAACATCCTATATCCGCCTTAAATAATATACTCAGTACATCGCAAATAGATAAATATATAGAATTTCATTAAGGATTTATTACACATAAATAAAAAATAATGATAATTTCTTGAAACTTTGAATACACATTGCTCTTAATATAAAAAATCACTATGCAAAATTAGAATATAATTCAGAGTCCTGAAAAAAAGTTATAACGTTTTAAAAATTAAGCAACTTTACATGTATTTAAATGGGAAATGATAACATAACTATCATTTTTTACAAAAATATACATAACAAATAATGACAAATGCCCTAAACCTTTATAAATAGATAGATTGAACATTCAGAATCAATAGAAACTATTTTCTTTAATCGTTTAGAGAATTTTACACTAATAAAAAATTATTTATTTAACTTTGATCACGATAAATAATTATGAAATTAATTCATTTCGGCTCTATACATACATTTGTTTTGTATAAAGTCGAAAGGTTTTCTTATAACTATAATTAATTAACCTCAATATCACCAATTGAAGCAAAATTTATACATATTACATATTACATTATAATTTGCTTTGAAACGATACCTCTTACCTTTTATAATGACATTAGATTCATTTTTGCATTTTGCATTCATTATTGCAAGAAAACAAGACCAGTGCACTTTTCAGTATGATTGTATGTGCAATACATCCTTAATATCTGTTTGCGATGTACTGAGTATGTTATTTAAGGCGGACATAGGATGTTCGTACCATATACTGAGAATATAGGCGATATCGTATTCTTGTAGGGTTACTACTAGCATTGGTTGGAAGGCGGATATATATGTCCAATACTTTGAAATATTGGTTCTCCCTGGTTAAAGTGTCGTAGTATGTCTTGGTGTTTCTTGAATGAAGTTTCATTAATGAAACGTACAACAGCAATTTGTTAAAATATGTAAGAAATTTTATGACATTTCTTGGAATTTCTTACACACGTCAAGAAATTTTTGTTCACTTTTCAAAAATGAAATTTTATTTAAGAAACACCAAGAAATACTACGACACTAGCTGCGATAATACAAAGCCTGAATGTACGTTCAGTACAAATCTGCACGTAAGGAAATGATGGAACGTTTCATAAGAATTGACAATCATATCCGTTTTCGAATCAGTGTTAGTAGTTTTTGTAGGTACATTTTTCTCAGTGCAATACAACAATTGATGTAGGAAAATGTAAACTGATTTCAGATAAATATGAATGTGTATATGTATGTATGTACTACCGCTCCAAAGTCTGGAGACCCCTGGAAAATGGGGAAAAAATTATGATTTTTAAATAGTCATAAATTCCGTACACTTCATCAAAAAAAGTTCAAACGCGAAGAAAAAGTAAAGTGCACATTCTAAACGTTCCGAATGTAGGATGAAAAGTTAATAAAGGAAATATGTCTTTGCAAATTTTGTTCAAATTCAAAACATGGTACACAAATGTATTACGTGCTTTTATGTAAATGTATGAAAATTTGAAAGTTTATGACAACATTGCTATTTTTCTTCTTATTTTAGAGAAATAAGATGTATCTCTTTTAAATGTATAAGTTTGATTTGAAATTATTTCAAGATAAAAAAATGCGTCCACTTTGTACAATGCTTTGTGTGATTAATGTTAGCGTTTTTATTATAATTATTTTGAAGATAAGTAAGTTGTAATAAATTCAGCTCATTTGTGATAAATCTGATGTATGTTTAAATGAAGAAAATAACTTAATGCAGGATTTTAAATAAGGTATTTCTATTATAGAAGAAGAATACAAAAGTAATTTATTTCTTTATATGTTTCACTTTATGTCATATATGTTTTGAAATAATGTATTAATAAAAGAGAATACATTAATTGTAATATATTATCTTTGTATAATGGAAAAATGGTGAATGCTTCGTAGATGTTTGGACTCTGCTTATGATTGTACAATTCAGAAAACAGTTGCTTGATTATTGTATTTATATATGTAATTAATATCCATATATTATCTGCTTTCAAAGTAATACTATGTTTTTATAACAAGAAATATATTTTCATCACTCGGTGCCGGAAATGCAGTTTCCGGCACTAGTGCATTTTTCGGAAACTGCATTTGCGGCTTCCTCGTAATGAAAAATATCGTACACAACATGAGAGATGATTGGAAATCCGTTTCCTTCGCGGTTACAAACCTCGCCTACGGCTCGGCTTGTAAACTCCGCTCGGGAAAACGGATTCCCAATTTCATCTCCCTTGTTATGTAATATACTATTTCTCGAGCGAAGTTTCACCTGAGCCGAAGGCGAGAGATGTAATCGCAAGAGAAAAAAGATGTCCGTTCTTCTCCAACGGTGCAAAGGATATTTTTTGTCGAAAGGGAACCGGAAACGCAGATTCTCAAAAACTCCCTTGGGAGAAAAACTGCGCTTTTCGTTCACATGTGACGAAAAAACACTATTTACCTTCCTTTCAATATGTGCTATCCTACGCTTATTTTATTAATTATGTAATGTTTTGCTCTATTTTAAAAACGGAAAATTTTGTTTAGGTAATTCGTGAATCGAACACTTGTCCTTCTCATTTCAAGTAATTTTTCAGCATTTTTCAGCAACTTTCAGCATTTGTCAGCATTTTTCAGCAATTGTCAGCATTCTTCAGCAATTTTCAGCGTTTTTCATCTTTTTATCGTACTTAAACTTCTGAACGATACCCTTTGAATTTTTTAGAATTCTTCAAGTTTTTCACGCACAGTTTTTTTCACACACAGCTGAAAAACTGTCGGAAAGTCCCAATTTTCGACACTTTTTCAGCACAATTTTCAGCGTTTTTCAGCAAATTAGGGATATACAAAAATACAAAAATATAAGGGATGCCCTTATCGGGAAATTTGGTGCAAACTAAAGCACTGATCGTAAATGTAACGCTTTTTGCCTGATTATCTGATTTGCTCCGACCAGGGCACAGTAAACCCTGATTGTAGCTCTATCTTAAGCAGGGAAAGAAGATAGATGCCTGATTTCAATTACTTATTATAGTGGATTTAATCGGGCTATCATCAGGATTGTCTCAAATGTCTCAAATTGCGACGAAAATGGCAATTTTTTCTGGTCAGGCCATAATCAGGGCCATGTAGTTTTTTTAATTTTCCAAGTCCAATGTTGTAGTTAGCAAAATTCTTTGCACTTGTTTTGTCTTTCTTAATCACGACCCGATCACGCTCTCATCATGATTTCCTATTTTTCATTGGCAAGTTAACTTAATCGCAAAATTATCAAGTCCATAAAGGGATAACTGTTCAATTTTTTGCTGAAAAATTGTCATCAGGTACCTGACAATAACTCGATTAGGTTGCAGAAATTTACAAATAAAACAATTAAGTTACATTTTGTAGATATTCATAGACATTCATAGAAACATTTATGAAAATTCATAAACATTCCGAAATGTAATCTTCGTATACGTTTTTCGCAGTAATTCACAAATAAAATCATTATGTTATATTCCATATATATTCACAGACATTCATAGAAATATTTATGAAAATACATAAATTTAAACCTCGTATGTGTTTTTCACAAGAATTCATAAATAAAAGTATAATATTAATTTGTCATAGATATTTGTAAATATTCGTAGAAACATTTATAAAATTTCATAAGCATTTTTAAATTTAACCCTCGTATGTGTTTTTCACAGTAATTCACAAATAAAATCTTTACATTATATTTCATAGATATTCTCAGACATTCATAGAAACATTTATGAAATTTCATAAACATTCTTAAATTATCCCTTGTATGTATTTCAATATTTTTTAGAAAACTATATAATTGTACCAAAATTATCTCATTCTGACACCAAACTACAAAGACCGTCCCCACCCCCATTGCTACTTCACTTATAAAAATGACAAATGTACTTTTTCTCGACATCTATATCATCATCGATAATTTTCTGAAAAATATGATAATGTTATTCGTATAAAATATTTCATTATTCCTGATAGAACGTAACCGTAAAATTAACGTTAATTTAACATTCAAAATTCCAAATTATACATTAAATTAACGTTAAATAAACGTTCGTAATAACAAAATAACGTTAAATAAACGTTTCCATGTCCGCACTTTTAATGTTAATTTGACGTTTTAACGTTAATTTTAACGTTATTAATACGTTAATTTTACTTCTCTAAAATCTTAAATATCCGAAATATTTTTAAGTATCAACTTTTGAACTATGCTTAAAAATAGTTAAATGTCATAATTTTAACCCCAAATAAACTCCAAACATTTTGTGAAAAACGGGATTTTGGAGCCGTTAAATTAACGTCAATTTAACGTTATTTTGCTATTAAATTAACGTTAATGATACGTTTACTTTCTATCGGGGATATATGTGTCGTTATAATATTTGACGTTTCGTCATCTTCTAATGGCTTCATCAGACTTTATACTGTTTGAATATATATTTTCTCAGATTGAATCAAAGATTCATTATGCAAAGTTATTAAGATGCTACATTGTAATTAATGTCTGTCGTATAATGAGTATTATTTGAAATGCAACATTTCTAGATTGTTAAACTTAAAAGTTAAATTCTAGTATATACATCGAGCCGAATAAATAAATTGTCTACTTGTCTCAACCAAATAGTCTACACTGAAAGAAAAATACATGAATATTTCACGCAGTTTATACAAGATCATTCCCTTAAATTATCGTAGTACGACCATAGAAAGCCATTTGTAATAAAGTTTACCCACTTTAAGGTAGAAATAATTCTCGTACTCCCTATTGTAAAATCATATATTTAGTACATCAAAATTGCTATAGATTGGTATGGCCTAAAAACTATTTTTACCGGTACATATTTCATGACATTTTAATCAAATTTAGGGTAATTTTTACCTAACTAGACGAATGAATTGTTATATTCCAAATAATACTCATTATACAACAAACACTCACTACACAATTTAGCATCATCACGGAAAAAAATACTATGAAATATTTACCTAAACCTATTAATTTAGTTAAATTTTTTAATCCAAATAAATTGTATTGTAGGTTAGCTATTCATTTGTTTGGTATAAATAAACATGTGGCTGACTCTTTTATAAGTATGGCTGAATTAGCCATACAAATATATTTGATACTGCCAAATGCGGATTTATTTATTTTAGATAGAGAATCATTATAAAATAAGTATATTTTTAGTAGTATTTTCCGAATATTTCTTTCAGTGTTAATAACTTTGCATAATGAATCTTTGATTCAATCTGAGAAAATATATATTCAAATAGTATACAGTTTGAAGAAGGCATTAGAAGATGCCGAAACGTCACATATTATAACGATAATTTATAAGAAGAAAAATAAATTGTAAACTTTGTTCCAATAAAGACAAAATTCTTAAAAAATCACGACAGGAGAAAAAGAGGAACATTATTTCTAGCAGTAATTTTTAACCGATGGTATAGATTACACAATTAACATATACACAAATTATGTATTATACAAAGTTCAATTGAACATCAAAATTTTTACACGAAATTCGAATGTTCAATGTTGGAATATAGTATAATCTTAATACTCGAGGAACGAATGTACAGAATGACGATTGACAAGTGACCCTTTTTACATTGGTACGTTTACACAATGTACAACCAATTTCGTAATCGTATATTCCCAAGTAGACATCAGCCTAGATTTTGCCTAGCTCAAGTTAAATTCTAGTTAGATTTTAACTAGATTCACTTGCTCAGTTAAAACTGGTTAGTAACTGGCTAGGAATTAAACCGTTAATACTAGAGTATGTTCACAGTGTCAAAAAAGTGTATACCTAAGTCAATCTATATAGTTATTAGCTAGATATTCCCCAATTCTAACCAGAAGTTTTTTCATACTAAAAAAATATATAATACCACCAACTCCGTATGTCTTTCAATTATTTCAAAAATTACATTATTTATCCGAATTTTAAAAGCAATACAAATAAAACAGTAAATAAGTAAAAAATTGTCAAGATATGTAAGTAGAAAGATATTGATGATAGGTTAATTATCATAATTAAATATATACAATATGTAAAAAAATGTTAATCTGCGAATGTGTGTCAAAAAATAATCATTTTTGCAGAACTGTTTAATTAATGATCATGATCAGATATTATACTTTTCAAAGTATGTATATATTTTATTGAAATGAGGAATAAATAAAGTTAAAATAAATTAAAAATATCACAAATTAACTTTACAAATTAACTACCCATTATCTAAGGTTCTAGATTAAGGTTTAGAACGACAGATATTTAAAAAAGTAAAAATTATAAATAATGTAAACGCAGATCAATTTAACCACGCAAAATTATTTTGGTCAGTTTTCAGCATGGAACTGGCCAGGTTTAACTAGTCTGAAGTCAGTTTTAAGAACTCCATTTCAGTTGACCGTAAGTACAATGCATTATAGTTGGTAAAGTGCTTGTCTTGAAATGAGAAGGACAAGTGTTCGATTCCCGAATTACCCAAAACAAATTTTCCGTTTTTAAAATAGAGCAAAACATTACATAATTAATAAAATAAGCTTAGGATAGCACATATTGAAAGGAAGGTAAATAATGTTTTTTCGTCACATGTGAACGAAAAATACAGTTTTTCTCCCAAGGGAGTTTTTGAGAATCTGCGTTTCCGGTTCCCTTTTGACGAAAAATATCCTTTGCACCGTTGGAGAAGAACGGAAATCTTTTTTCTCTTGCGATTACATCCCTCGCCTTCGGCTCAGGTGTAAACTTCGCTCGAGAAAAACAATTTTCGTTTACATCCCCCTTGGTGCAAAATATACTATTTTTAACTTAAATAATACTAAAATAGTTTGCCTGGATAGAAACTAGGCGTACAGAACGTGACGTTATTGGTCAGATTCTCGCTAGTATCTCTAACCAAGTCCTAGTCAGAGAGCAGTTAAAACTGGTTAGTTTCATGCTTTAAACTAGGCCAAATTGCTACTTGGGTTGTCCAATCGCACATTTTACATTCCTACATTGTACATTCGTTCGTCATTCATTCGTAAGTTGCTCATTCGCACGTTGTTCATTCGTACGTACTCGAAATAATACATACCAATAATATTTATTAATAAAAAAGAATAGTATATTATGTATCAAAGGAGCAAAATTGCGTTTGTAGCCCGAGTCGTAGGCGAGGATCTATCAACTGACATGAAGGAAACAAAACGATAACTTTGCTTCTGTGGTACCTACGATATTTTATGTCACCAGTGCAAGGAAAATGAAGTAGTTTTGCTTCCGAGAGAATAGGGTGCAAAAATTGTTTTATTTTCGTAGGGAGCAAAAGGAAAACTTCAATTTGCTTCCTTGAAAGAATGTTTTGCCCTCTACGACAATAAAACAAGGTTTGCTCACTACTCTCTCGGAAGTAAAATTGCTTTATTTTTCTCACACTGGTGACATAAAATATCGTGTACGCCACAGGAGCAAAGTTATCGTTTTGTTGCCTTCAAATAAGGAAACAAAACGCAACTTTGCTCCCTTGATACATAATATATTATTATACTTATTTTCACATTTTTGAGTTGAGTTGAATTTTGCAAAGTCACTCTTCTGGTTATTCTTGTTGATTTTTTAAAATATGAGTAAGTTAGACATACTGGAACTAAAGATATTTAATTTACAACATTGAAAAAATTATATATATAGATATATAAGCTATGCATTTTTCCAAAATGTTGGAGTCAAGTATTTCTAATTCCA
>JABFOY010000048.1:0-10859 GCA_022817705.1 Baryconus sp. ZL-2020
ATTTTAGAGGTTATAAAATAATAAATTTTTAAAATTAAAAAATAACAAATTTAAAAAATTATAAAATTAAAAAATTATTAATTGAAAAAATTACAAATTTAAACAATTATAAAATTAAAAAAATTATAAAATTAAAAAAAATTTTAAATTAAAAAAATTAAAGATCAAAGAAAATATAAAAGTAAAAAAATTATAAATTTAAGATGTTATAAAATTATAAATTGTTAAAATTTAAAATTATAAATTTAAAAAATTATAAAATTAAAAAAATTATAAAGTGTAGAAAATTAAAAATATAATAAAATTAATAAAATTATGAAATTAAATAAATTATAAAATTATAAAATTAAAAAAATTATAAAATTTAAAAAATTATAAAATTAAAAAATTATAAAATAAAAGAAATTATTAAATTAAAAAATTAAAAAAATTATAAAATTAAAAAAATTATAAAATTAAAAAAATTATGAAATTAAAGAAATTATAAAACTAAAAAAATTATAAAATTAAAAAATTGAAGATTTAAGAAAATATAAAAGTAAAAAAATTATAAAATTAAAAAAATTATAAATTTAAAAAATTATAAAATTAAAAACATTATAAAATTAAAAAAAATTAAAATTAAAAAAATTATATAATTAAAAAATTTATAAAATTTAAAAAAATTATAAAATTAAAGAAATTATAAAATGAAAAAATTAAAAATTTAAAAAATTATAAAATTAAAAAAATTAAAAAGTGTACAAAATTAAAAAAATTATAAAATTAAAAAATTATAAAATAAAAGAAATTATTAAATTAAAAAATTAAAAAAAATTATAAAATTAAAAAATTATAAAATTAAAAAAATTATAAAATTAAAAAAATTATAAAATTAAAAAAAATAAAGATTTAAGAAAATATAAAAGTAGAAAAATTACAAATTTAAAATTTTATAAAATTAAAATAGTTATAAATTTAAAAAATTATAAAATTATGAATTAAAAAAATTATAAAATTAAAAAATTATATAATTAAAGAAATTATGAAATTAAAAAAATTATGAATTAAAAAAATTATAAAATTAAAAAAATTACAAATTTAAAAAATTATAAAATTAAAGAAATTATAAATTAAAAAAATTATAAAATTAAAGAAATTATAAAATTAAAAAAATTATAAAATTAAAAAAATTATAAAATTAAAACAATTATAAAATTAAAAAAATTATAAAATTAAAAAAATTATAAACTCAAGAAATCATAAAATTAAAAAATTATAAAATTATAAAAATTATTAATTAAAAAAATTATATAATTAACGAATTAAAAAAACTATAAAATTAAAGAAATTATCAAATTAAAAAAATTATAAAATTAAAGATATTATAAATTTAAAAAATTATAAAATTAAAGAAATTACAAATTTAAAAAATTATAAAATTAAAAAAATTATTAATTAAAAAAATTATATAATTAAAAAATTAAAAAAACAATGAATTAAAAAAATTATAAAAATAAAAAACTATAAAATTAAAAAAACAATGAGTTAAAAAAATAATAAAAATAAAAAATTATAAAATTAAAAAATTATAAATTTAAAAAATTATACAACTAAAATATAACAAAATTAAAAAATTATAAAATTAAAAAAATTAAAGATTTTTTGTACAAATTACAAGTCTATAATTATATAAATTATAAGAAGGTTATAAAGAAATATTAAGTGCGATGCTTTTTAAATATTCCAACAAATTATTACTGTCGTAATTGCTGGCAAGATTAAATAAACGTTTCTTAGTTCGTTCACGAGATTTATTGTAACAACGTGGTTTATCATCGCCAGCACAGCGTTGTGCTTTACGAACGTCCGTTCGATCTTGTTCAGATTGAATATTTTCAATAAATTTCCATACTAAAATATGTGCTGCAATAATTCTTTTATTCAAAGCACTGTGCCAACCTAAGATAAAAGATGTTATAAAAAAAGATAGAACATTATAAATAATTAAAATGTGTAGAACGAAAGAACTTTTACCTTCCGCAGAATTATTTGTTTTTGGTAAATTCCTAATCACAGACTCATAATGATTCCACAATTTTGGTTGGTAGAGTGGTTTTCTCCTGTTAGATTTATGACGCCTGCCGATCCACGTATTCTCGAAATAGTTGACAAAACAAATAATTCCATCGTCGGACTGCATAAATTCCGTATTTTGCAATAAATCGAACGCCGTGAAAACGTCGTCAAGAGGAACAAATGCAAGAGCTACATGCAATTTTACATGATAAGAAAAATCATTGTCTTCGTTATAACGTTTATGAAGTCCTAATGCTTGAACATTTCGCCATACCGATTGCCGAAAATGAAAATAACAACCTTTTATATCAGTATTTGGAAATATTTTTGTTGCAGATTTAATAAAAGATTGCTCAAAATCAGTCATAATGATTGACGGCATCATAGATC
This sequence comes from Baryconus sp. ZL-2020, assembly GCA_022817705.1. Lineage (NCBI taxonomy): Eukaryota > Metazoa > Arthropoda > Insecta > Hymenoptera > Scelionidae > Baryconus > Baryconus sp. ZL-2020. Next base: position 2,449 of record JABFOY010000048.1, read on the forward strand.
TTCGTAATATACAAAGTTGTTCTAAAATGTTAGTGTATGTTGCAGCAGAACGATCAGACGTGAGTACAAAAACAAACGGATAAGTGCTGTTATCAACACGACCGTGGATTGTATAAAGTTAAGAAAAAAGGGTTGGAACAGTTTTAAACGTACCGTCTGCATGCCATATGTCACATTTGGACAAAGATTTTAAATTATTTTTTGTAGAAAAGAGTAAATATCTATTGTTATTTACATGTTTGTCCAACAGGAGGAATGGTTTCCCATTATTAGTGACAGTATATTTATCTGGTATTATTAGATCATCTAAATTTGTAGGAATGCGTTCATAATTACGGGCAATTGCACGAGAACGAGTAACTGTACGACACATCGATGATAAATTAGGCATACGAGCAGCTGTTGATTCTGATACGTTTTTACAAACTGAAGTAACTACATTTGTCGATGTCTCCATACTGGATAAAGATTTTTTCTTCAATTTATTCAATAACTTCCGTGTTTCGATATCATGTTTATCAGGTGCATGATTATGCTCAACCAATTTTATAATTTCACCTTATAAGAAAGCAAAGCAGCAACGTTAATTTTTTAAGGTGTAAATAAAAATATGTGTTTGAAGTTACCAACGATGAAATTGAACGAATTATATATGTAAAAATCAAAAAGAAATGTAAAAAATCGAACCTGTTTTTTTTAATGATGTTGTGTATATTTTTCCAGAACAGTGATACATTTTTTGATACATACATTTCCACGTTACAGATTTTTTATTAATTCGATTAATTTGGTGTACATAATTATCATGAACGAGTAACGGTTTATTTTTTGAGCTTTTTATCAATGTAAGAGTCATTATGAGAACGAGAATACGGTCGAGAATCTAATTATACACTGAACCAAACAATTTTGGAACCGTGATATTTGAATTGAATGAAATGTAAACATATACAATACAACAAGAGATATCGATTTATATACAAAAATAATGACGTATCAAGAAAAACGAATTTATGTGATGAATATTATAGAATAAAGAATATTAATAAAATTATTATTAATATATAACCATCATTAAAATTAAAATTTGTGTTTTACAGTTATATTTATAGTTATAAGTGATTTTTAATTAGTCGGAAGTTACATTTACTGAAAACTTGTAATATTTCTTTAGTACACATGCACGCGCGCGCGTGCGCACACACACATACACACACACATGCACACTATATTTCGATATCGGAATATAATAACTGGAATAAAAAGTCCGGGATAAAGTGTCACTGGGATCAAATGTCTGGGATAATATGTCTGGGATAATATGTCCCGGGATGAAAACGTCGGGAACCGTTTTTAATTTTATAATTTTTTAATTTTACAATTTTTTAATTCATAATTTTTTAAATTTTATAATATTTTAATTTTATAATTTTTTTATTTAATAATTTTAGTAATTTTTTAATTTAATTATTTCTTTAATTTTATAATTTTTTTAATTTAATTATTTCTTTAATTTTATAATTTTTTTAATTTTATAATTTTTTACTTTTATAGTTTTTTTAATTTTATAATTTTCTTAATTGATAATTTTCTTAATTTTATAATTTTGTATTTTATAATTTCTTAAATTTATAATTTTTTTAACTTTACAATTTCTTAAATTTTTAATTTTTTAATTTTATAATTTTTTTAATTTTATAATTTTTTTAATTTTATAATTTTTTTAATTTTATAATTTTTTTAATTTTATACTTTTTTTAATTAATAATCTTTATAATTTTTTAATTTTATAATTTCTTTTATATTATAATTTTTAAATTTTATAATTTCTTTAATTTAATAATTTTGTAATTTTATAATTTTTTAATTTTATAATTTTTTTAATTTTATAATTTCTTTAATTTAATAATTTTTTAATTTTCTAATTTTTTTAATCCATAATTGTTTTAATTTTATAATTTCTTAAATTTATAAATTGTTTAAATTTACAATATCTTAAATTTTTAATTTTTTAATTTCATACTTTTTTTAATTTTATAATTTCTTTAATTTTATAATTTTTTTAACGTCATAATTTTTTTAATTTTATAATATTTTTAATTTTATATGTTTTTTAATTTTATAATTTTTTAAATTTATAATTTATTTAATTTTATAATTTTTTTGATTTTATGATTTTTTTAATTTTAAAGTTTAATTTTATAATTGTCTTAATTGATAATTTTCTTAATTTTATAATTTTTTTAATTTTATAATTTTTTTAATTTTATAATTTTTTAATTTTATAATTTTTTTAATTTTATAATTTTTTTAATTTTATAATTTTTTTAATTGTATAATTTTTTTAATTTATAATTTTTTTAATTTTATAATTTTGTTAATTTTATACTTTTTTTAATTAATAATTTTTGTAATTTCTTTAATTTTATAGATTTTTAATTTTATATTTTTTTTATTTCATAATTTTTTTAATTTTATAATTTTTTAAATTTATAATTTTTTTAATTTTATAATTTTTTTAATTTTATAATTTTTTTAATTTTATAAATGTTTAATTTTATAATTTTGTATTTTATAATTTCTAAAATTTATCATTTTTTTAACTATACAATTTCTTAAATTTTTAATTTTTTAAATTTATAATTTATTTAATTTTACAATTTTTTTGATTTTATAATTTTTTTAATTTTATAAATGTTTAATTTTACAATTTTTTATTTTATAATTTCTAAAATTTATAATTTTTTTAACTATACAATTTCTTAAATTTTTAATTTTTTAAATTTATAATTTATTTAATTTTATAATTTTTTTAATTTTATAATTTTTTTAATTTTATAATTTTTTTAAATTTTATAATTTTTTTAATTTTATAATGTCTTTAATTTTATAATTTTTTAATTTTATATTTTTTTTAATTTATAATTTTTTTAATTTTATAATTTTTTAAATTTATAATTTTTTTACTTTTATAATTTCTTTAATTTTATAATTTTTTTAATTGTATACTTTTTTAATTAATAATTTTTTTAATTTTATACTTTTGTTAATTAATAATTTTTGTAATTTCTTTAATTTTATAGATTTTTAATTTTATATTTTTTTTATTTCATAATTTTTTTAATTTTATAATTTTTTTAATTTTATAATTTTTTTAATTTTATAATTTTTTTAATTTTATAATTTTTTCAGTTTTACACTTTCTTTAATTAATAGTTTTTATAATTTTTTAAATTTATAATTTTTTTAATTTTATAATTTTTTGATTTTATAATTTTTTTAATTTTATGAATGTTGGATTTTATAATTTTTCTGATTCATAATTTTTTTAATTTTATAATTTTTTAATTTTATAATTTCTTTAATTTTATAATTTTTTAATTTTATATTTTTTTTAATTCATAATTTTTTAATTTTATACTTTTTTTAATTTTATAATTTTTTTTATTTAATAATTTCTTTAATATTATAATTTTTTTAATTTTATAATTTATTTAATTTTATAATTTTTTAATTTTATAATTTTTTAATTTTATAATTTTTTAATTTTATAATTTTTAAATTTTATAATTTTTTAAATTTTATAATTTCTTTAATTTTATAATTTTTTAAATTTTATAATTTTTTTAACTTTATAATTTTTTTAATTCATAATTTTTTTAATTTTATAATTTTTTAAATTTATAATTTTATTAATTCTATAATTTTTTTAATTTTATAATATTTTAATGTTATAATTTTTTTAATTAATAATTTTTATAATTTTTTAATTTTATAACTTTTTTTATTCATAATTTGTTTAATTTTTAATTGTTTTTAATTTTATAATTTTTTAATTTTACAATTTTTTAATTCATAATTTTTTAAATTTTATAATATTTTAATTTTATAATTTTTTTATTTAATAATTTTAGTAATTTTTTAATTTAATTATTTCTTTAATTTTATAATTTTTTTAATTTTATAATTTTTTAATTTTATAATTTTTTTAATTTTATAATTTTCTTAATTGATAATTTTCTTAATTTTATAATTTTTTATTGTATAATTTCTTAAATTTATAATTTTTTTAACTTTGCAATTTCTTAAATTTTTAATTTTTTAATTTTATAATTTTTTTAATTTTATAATTTTCTTAATTTTATAATTTCTTTAATTTTATAATATTTTTAATTTTATAATTTTTTTAATTAATAATCTTTATAATTTTTTAATTTTATACTTTCTTTTATTTTATAATTTCTTTTAAAATATAACTTTTAAATTTTATAATTTCTTTAATTTAATAATTTTTTAAATATTATAATTTTTTAATTTTATAATTTTTTTAATTTTATAATTTTTTAAATTTTATAATTTCTTTAATTTTATAATTTTTTAAACTTTTTAATTTTTTTAATTTTATAATTTTTTTAATTCATAATTTTTTTAATTTTATAATTTTTTAAATTTATAATTTTTTTAATTTTATAATTTTTTTAATTTTATAATATTTTAATGTTATAATTTTTTTAATTAATAATTTTTATAATTTTTTAATTTTATAACTTTTTTTATTCATAATTTGTTTAATTTTTAATTTTTTTAATTTTATAATTTTTTTAATTCATAATTTTTTTAATTTTATAATTTCTTAAATTTTTAATTTTTTAATTTTATAATTTTTTTAATTTTATAATTTTCTTAATTTTATAATTTTTTTAATTTTATAATTTTTTTAATTTTATACTTTTTTTAATTAATAATCTTTATAATTTTTTAATTTTATAATTTCTTTAATTTTATAATTTCTTTTATATTATAACTTTTAAATTTTATAATTTCTTTAATTTAATAATTTTTTAAATTTTATAATTTTTTAATTTTATAATTTTTTTAATTTTATAATTTTTTTAATTTTATAATTTTTTTAATTTTATAATTTTTTTAATTTTATAATTTCTTTAATTTTATAATTTTTTAATTTTATAATGTCTTTAATTATATAATTTTTTAATTTTATATTTTTTTTAATTCATAATTTTTTTAATTTTATAATTCTTTAAATTTATAATTTATTTACATTTATAATTTTTCTAATTTTATAATTTTTTTAATTTTATAATTTTTTTAATTTTATAATTTTTTAATTTTATAATTTTTTTAATTTATAATTTTTTTAATTTTATAATTCTTTAATTTTATAATTTTTTTAATTTTATAATTTTTTTAATTTTATAATTTTTTTAATTTTATATTTTTTTAATTTATAATTTTTTTAATTTTATAATTTTTTTAATTTTATAATTTTTTTAATTAATAAATTTTGTAATTTCTTTAATTTTATAAATTTTTAATTTTATATTTTTTTTAATTCATAATTTTTTTAATTTTATAATTTCTTTAATTTTATAATTTTTTTAATTTTATAATTTGTTTAATTTTATAAATGTATAATTTTATAATTTTTTATTTTATAATTTCTAAAACTTATAATTTTTTTAACTATACAATTTCTTAAATTTTTAATTTTCTAATTTTATAATTTTTTTAATTTTATAATTTCATTAATTTTATAATTTTTTTAATTTTATAATTTTTTTAATTTTATAATTTTTTTAATTTTATAATTTCTTTAATTTTATAATTTTTTAATTTTATAATTTCTTGAATTTAAAATTTGTTAATTTCATAATTTTTTAATTTTATAATTTTTTTAATTCATAATTTTGTTAATTTTATAATTTCTTAAATTTATAGTTTGTTTAACTTTACAATTTCTAAAATTTTCAATTTTTTAATTTTATAATTTTTTTAATTTTAAAGTTTCTTTAATTTTATAATTTCTTGAATATTATAATTTCTTTGATTTTATAATTTTTTTAATTTTACACTTTCTTTAATTAATAATTTTTATAATTTTTTAAATTTCTAATCTCTTTAATGTTCTAGTATCTTTAATTTTATACTTTATTTAATATTATAATTTCTTTAATTTTATAATTTTTTTAATTTTATAATTTTTTTAATTTTATAATTTTTTTAATTTTACACTTTCTTTAATTAATAGTTTTTATAATTTTTTAAATTTATAATTTCTTTAATTTTATAATTTTTTGATTTTATAATTTTTTTAATTTTATGAATGTTGAATTTTATAATTTTTCTGATTCATAATTTTTTTAATTTTATAATTTTTTAATTTTATAATTTCTTTAATTTTATAATTTTTTAATTTTATAATTTTTTTAATTCATAATTTTTTAATTTTATAATTTTTTTAATTTTATAATTTTTTAATTTTATAATTTCTTTAATTTTATAATTTTTTTAATTTTATAATTTATTTAATTTTATGATTTTTTAATTTTATAATTTCTTTAATTTTATAATTTTTTAATTTTATAATATTTTAGTTTTATAATTTTTTAAATTTTATAATTTTTTTAAATTTATAATTTTTTTAATTGACAATTTTTTTAATTTTATTATTTTTTAAATTTATAATTTTATTAATTCTATAATTTTTTTAATTTTATAATATTTTAATGTTATAATTTTTTTAATTAATAACTTTTATAATTTTTTAATTTTATAATTTTTTTTATTCACAATTTGTTTAATTTTTAATTGTTTTTAATTTTATAATTTTTTAATTTTACAATTTTTTAATTCATAATTTTTTTAATTTTATAATATTTTAATTTTATAATTTTTTTATTTATTAATTTTAATAATTTTTTAATTTAATTATTTCTTTAATTTTATAATTTTCTTAATTGATAATTTTCTTAATTTTATAATTTTGTATTTTACAATTTCTTAAATTTTTAATTTTCTAATTTTCTAATTTTCTTAATTTTATAATTTTCTTAATTTTATAATTTTTTAAATTTTATACTTTTTTTAATTAATATTCTTTATAATTTTTTAATTTTATAATTTTTTTAATTTTATAATTTTTTAAATTTTATAATTTCTTTAATTTTATAATTTTTTAATTTTATAATTTTTTAATTTTATAATTTCTTTAATTTTATAATTTTTTAATTTTATAATTTTTTTAATTTTATAATTTTTTTAATTTTATAATTTTTTAATTTTATAATTTTTTTAATTTTATAATTTTTTTAATTTTATAATTTTTTAATTTTATAATTTTTTAATTTATAATTTTTTTAATTTTATAATTTTTTAATTTTATAATTTCTTTAATTTTATAATTTTTTGATTTTATAATTTTTTTAATTTTATAAATGTTGAATTTTATAATTTTTTTAATTCATAATTTTTTTAATTTTATAATTTTTTAATATTATAATTTCTTTAATTTTATAATTTTATTTTATATTTTTTTAATTCATAATTTTCTTAATTTTATAATTTTTTTAATTTATAACTTTTTTAATTTTATAATTTTTTAGTTCTATAATTTCTTTAACTTTATAATTTTTTGATTTTATAATTCTTTTAATTTTATAAATGCTGAATTTTACAATTTTTGTAATTCATAATTTTTTTAATTTTCTAATTTTTTAATTTTATAATTTCTTTAATTTTATAATTTTCTATTTTATATTTTTTTAATTCATAATTTTTTTAATTTTATAATTTTTTAATTTTATAATTTTTTTAATTTTATAATTTTTTAATTTTATAATTTTTTTAATTTTATAATTTTCTATTTTATATTTTTTTAATTCATAATTTTTTTAATTTTATAATTTTTTATTTTATAATTCCTTAAATTTATAATTTTTTTAAATTTACAATTTCTTAAATTTTTAATGTTTTAATTTTATAATTTTTTTAATTTTATAATTTCTTTAATTTTATAATTTTTTAATTTTTAATTTTTTTAACAATAATTGTTTTAATTTTATAATTTCTTAAATTTATAATTTGTTTAAATTTACAATGTCTTAAATTTTTAATTTTTTAATTTCATACTTTTTTTAATTTTATAATTTCTTTAATTTTATAATTTCTTTTATATTATAAGTTTTACATTTTATAATTTCTTTAATTTAATAATTTTTTAAATTTTATAATTTTTTAATTTTATAATTTTTTTAATTTTATAATATTTTAATGTTATAATTTTTTTAATTAATAATTTTTATAATTTTTTAATTTTATAACTTTTTTTATTCATAATTTGTTTAATTTTTAATTTTTTTTAATTTTATAATTTTTTAATTTTATAATTTTTTTAATTAATAATTTTTTTAATTTTATAATTTTTTAATTTTATAATTTTTTTAATTTTATAATTTTTTAACTTTATAATTTTTTTAATTTTATAATTTCTTTAATTTTATAATTTTTTTAATTTTATAATTTTTTTAAGTTGAAACTTTTTTTAATTAATAATTTTTTTAATTTTTTAATTTTATAATTTCTTTAATTTTATAATTTTTTTAATTTTATAA
>JABFOY010000049.1:0-10796 GCA_022817705.1 Baryconus sp. ZL-2020
CAACCACCAATTTTGACGACAAAATCCGGATAACGGCGACGTCGCCAAAATCCTATGGGGAATTTGTTAAATAAATTTTACGTAAAAATAGCATTGAAGTCGCTGAAATACAGTCTTGACATAAATAAATAAATATATATATATATATATAACTAACGTTGCGTTTGACGACAAAATTTGTGTTATTTCGATATTATATGTTGCATTTGACGACAAATGGTGCGTTTGACGACTGTCGTCAAACGCACTTTACGTTAAATGTTGCATTTGACGACACTGGGTGCGTTCCCGAATTTACTGAAAGTACTGCCAGTGACAGTACTTGCGTTCCAAATTAACTTACTGTTACTTACAGTAACTTAGAATAGTGTTGCATAAAGTAATACTACAAACGTGTTTCAAATTGACTGTAAATACTGCCAGTTACAGTGCTCACGTTCCATTATTACTTTGCAGTGTTCGCAGTAATTGTACAACCTCAAAAAGTTAAAGAAGGAATCCAAAAAAAGTAATAGTTTTAAATTGCCTCCTGGTTTACTATAGATAACTGTAAAAGCTCGGTGGAATTGGCAGAAAATCGGAGGATTAATTAATAAAAAATTAAATAAATTTTATGTGCAATTTGCGTTTCGTTTTAAAAGAATACAATTTAATAAGTGAAGAAATCCAAACCATATATATAATTATATGAATATGTATTAATATATGTAATTATATGAATATTTATTAATATAAATAATTCAGTCATAACCTGAAAGATTAAACAAAAGGTAATTTTATATAAAGTATGTTTGTATTGAAATATATATAATTAAAACACTTTCTTGAAACAAACTTTATTAAAATTAAAAGAAACTGAAAAGACATTCCTTTTTGTGAATTTTATTTAATAATAATTGCCTTTATTACAAACAAATTCTCAGATACTTGTTAAATGTGAATTTTATTTTCATAATAAATTCTAAAATAATTGTTACTTAAATTTATCAAAACTGTTATCAAATTCAAGCCAAAATGTTTAATGTTTCTCTCATGTGCTTGTTTATTTTTCTATTTTTAATATTGTAAATTTATCAAAAATTTGTAGAATTTTATCATTTACATGTCTATTAATATATTGAATTCTACTATTGTGTTTCATGTTGTTTTAATTTAGTTATTAAATATATATCTTTTTCTCCCTTTTTAAGGGTGATACGTAACTCGTCAAAGTTCACATTTCCAGATTGCCACCAAAAGTATGTTTTTGCAAATATTTAAAAAAAAAGCTAACTATTGGATATAAAATATATGTGCAGTAGTCTAACATACAATTTCTAAACACATTTTTATTCTAATAGCTTCGTTTTCAATCTTGCAAGAACTGTAAATTGTTACAAAATGTTTCAAACTTATTGTTCTAGATACTAATCAACAGGTTTTCAAACATTTTAATTATTTCCCAAAATATCTGCAAAAACTTACTTTTGGAGGTAATCTGAAAATTCAAATGTTGACATCGAGTGATATATCACCTCAATGTATATTTTAAAAGTACAGTAAATTTTGACTAAAACGTAATTAATAAGTAATAATTATTTTTTAATTAACCTGTGGTACTGAAAATATAATATACTAATTTATTTATTATAGAATATAAAATTCAACACTTATGTGTGTTTTTCTCTAATTAACAATAATTTGTTTGTAATTATTATTTTTAAGTAATTTACTTATACGTTGTTATATAAAAATAATTGGAGTGGATTAATAAATGTCTAAAAAGGTATAAATGAAAGAAGCGTAGTCACAGATGTATTTGTCAAATTTTATCTAATGGAAATGATTTTTATTAAAGACATTAAAATAAAGTTACAATTTATACAGTAATTATTTTTATTCAACTTTTAGCTCCACACTATAATATACTTGCAATATTTTTATAATATTCATTTAAAGTTAAACAATCCTAATAGCTCAGATATTGATATTTCTGTATTCATTTCAGTATTCATGGGCTTTTATAATTTTCTCATCATGTTTTTTAATATATAAAAGATATTTTAATTACTATATTATTATGGACTGCAGACATATAAATTACATAACTTGTGCGAATATGGAAAATACTGAAATGAAAGTCATAAGACCCTTGTAGAAATGGACGCTGAAAATTGCTGAAAAATGCTGACAATTGCTGAAAAACTGCTAAAATTGGGACTTTTCAGCATTTTTCAGCGTTTTTCAGTATTTTTCAGCAATTGTCAGCAAATCATTTCTACAAGGGGAATTTGATTAAATTTTGAATTTGCGTTGTTTGTGATGTTACCATTCATTTTCCAAAATTTCAAGTTGGTTATTTGTCTTTGAGCGGAGATATTTAACATCCTGTATATAAGAGTTATGTTCTCAACGGCTGCTCATTTCACCGGTCGAAGTACAACAGAATTTCTTGATCAAAGGTGAATATAAATACATTGGAGATATAGGAAACGTGCTTAGAAACTGCATAATAATTGTAATATCTTTGATATTAATCATAAAACTTACGAAAAAAACAATATAATAATTTCTATATATATTTATGATACAGTTGTGAAAGAAAAATATTACATTGCTGCTTAGTTTATGAGTAATAAATATTTAATTAGCGAATTTTTACACAATCTGACACATGTCGTATCCTGTGTTAAAAGTTCCTAACAATTCCTAATAAATGTTTCACATTTCCTAACATTCCCTAATAATTCCTAATAATTTCCAACGGTGTATTAGGAATTGTGAAACCTTTTCTTAGGAATTGTTAGGAACCTTTAACACGAGATTATTTTTGAACCTAACAGACTTATTTTTAAATCTAATTATTACATTTATATTTTTATAAACTACATCCTAAGAAAGATTGATTACTGGTGGTTTGTAAATAATAGGATGCTTACGACCGGAGACCGATGCAGCATCGGATGCAGCATCGATGTATGCGTCGCAAGCTCTGATTGGTGGAAATCATATTCGATGCTGCATCGGTCTACGGCCGTAAGCATCCATAGATTAAAGTCTAGACTTTGAATAACAGTATTTAATATTTGCAATACTTTTGAACTTGACTGTCAGAGTACGATTACCTTAAGTATTATATATTTAATACAAAGATTGAAGAAATATGACGTTCCTGTGTTAAATTATATTCTATTGATAGTAATTTAGATATTTTAATATTATTTAAATAATCCCTTATAGAAATAATTTATTACAAGTCTGTTCAGCTCAATTTATAAATATATATATTCAAACTTTTGCAAACATCATTAAGGTGATTCTTCAGTTCTGGAGTCATGGAGTTAGTGTCTTTTTTAATAATAATTTTCTGCTTAATTTTTATGACTGTTAAACATAATGCAACGATTCTTTGGTTATGGGAGAATTCGTTCAATGTAAAACATTTAGTTTTTATATAGAATTGGTCTAACAAAGTGCACTCGTTTCTGACAGATTTGGTCGTATTTTGAAAAAACGAGTAGAGTTTTTCAGGCCACAATTCTGTATAAAAACTAAATGTTTTACATTGAACGAATTTTCCCATAACCAAACATTCGGTGGGTTATGTTTAAAAGTCATGAAAATGGAGCAGGAAATTATTATTAAAAAAGACACTCCGTCGCGCCAGAACTGAAGAATCACCTTAAGATTTGTCACATCTTCTTGGTTTCAAAATAGTCTGAAAATTTGACAGTCGAAATGTTGATTGTTTCTGACTTTTCAAATTTATTCAGACATTTTTGAGATCACATATATTTGAATTACAGTTATATTTGTTATGTTTTTTTGAAATATGAAGGTATTAGGTATGTGCAGGCTTAAGGTGAAATGTTAATCGTTATTTACTAGATTAGTGTATTCTTAATTTATGTTGTTTTAACAAAGAATTTCAAAAATCAGGCTTTGCTATCGTCTTTTTGCATTGTGGTAGAATCTTATTTCATCAAGAAGTTTAATTTTTATAATTATATTTTCACGAATTTTTGGAATAAAATTTTGAAGTGGTAAAAACTTTTATTCCAAAAAAACAAAAACACGTCTTTGCAAAATATAATTTCATGTAGTGGATACAATTCTCCCATTATATAAAAAGACCATAGCAAAGATTGTTTTTTAAAATTATATATTTAACTAATATTAATTAAAAAAACACTAACTCCGTGAGTCTAGCACTGATATATCACCTTAAGCCTGAGTGTAATAATCATACTTATAAAAAATTTTGTAGAACATTGATTTTAAACATATGTTAAGTCAGTGAAAATAATAAATACGATACATATTTTCATATTTTGAATATAGAGTTTGGACTCAAATCAGGCTTTTCATAATTTTTATAAAATACTTCAAATTGTTTTTGTAACATATAACGACAAATTATAGTATTATGTTCGTCTAAATCAAAACGATATAGTTAGAACAAAAGTTTCAATGTAATAATATATTTAATATTACTAATCAAAGCCTGAAAAAAGCCTGAAATGGCATCCTTACATGCTTACAACAATTTACTATTATATTAACATTTATTTCACATTTTACATAATACTGCCATTATAAATTCATTGTTACTTTATAAATTCGTTATAATCATAAATATATTAAATGATAATAAAATGACATAATATTAAAATCAGTGTATATTAAAAAAGTAAATATTACGTGAGATAAAGCAGAGTTATAAAAATATTAATTAATTATAAGAATATTAATTATAAGAATAAATAATATAATATGCTATTCAATAATTTTACTGTTATCTACTTTTCTCACTGGTTGCTTTATAACTTATTACTTTTGTTTTACTATTTACACAGTATAAACAATGGAAGACGAAGATAATGTTCTTCTTTATCTCCTCGTTGATCTGGTAAATTCGTCTGAGAGTTCAAGTGAAGATGAAGAGTTATTACAGTTTTTTATTGAACAAACGGACCAACAGAAGACATACGAAGATTATTGGGCTGAAATAAATGAATATTCAGACCAAGTATTTCAAAGTCATTTCAGGTAAGTATTTTATTTTATTTAAAATACATATGACGAGCAAATAAGAGTATATAAATTATAATTCAATAACGTCTTGTTTTTATTGTACACTATAGTACCGGTAAATGAGAAAGGGAATAATAATGAGTGGCAACTATCACAAGATAAAACATTGTGAAATTCTAAATAAACATTAATTATATAAATACATAGTATACAGTGTTGACTTTTACAAACGCAGTATTAAGATATGTGTAGTAACAATGTTGTTAGTAATTTATAATTCTAGTTTTGATTTGGTGTGCAAAAATGTTAACCTTTACTTCTGTGCGTTTAGCGAGAAAAATTTTGTGTACATCACAAGAATATGAGCGTAGCAGATTTGCACTTAGCGGGGTTCAAGTTTATTGTTATTCATTTCCTAATTTGTTATTCAATTTTCATCACAGGTGCTCAGTAATTGCTGCTTTACATCATAGATTGGGGATAGTAAGCAGCCGGTTACAGAACCATGGCCCTGGTTAAAATCTCGTAAATGATGTGTATATTTCATAATAAAATTAGGTATTATGTAAAATTTGTGTTTCATGTTACGTGAGGTCATAACAGATTTGCTAATTTCATAAACCTTTTACACTTTTGATGCAGGATTAGAGAATTCATGGTATGCATTTGATTTATAAAACTTCATTTTTAAACACAAAACTTTATAAAGATTGAATGGAGAGTTTTATAATTCAAATTTATATCATGAATTCTCTAATCAAATGTGTTATGAATTCACGTAATATAAAACACAACATTTTCATAATACCTAATTTTATTATGAAATATACAAATTAGTTATGAGACTTTAACCAGGGTGCAGCGTACGTGAGATTTACTGCATGCCAGTGTTGATGACCTTATGTCACGATTCTGAAATCGGCTGCTTACTGTATGCAAATGTATCTTTTACAGCGGCATTTACCGAGCATATGCGATGAAAAATATCGTGCGTAATACATGTTGTGAATTGATGTTTGCAACTCGTATGACGACAGCATTCGTTTGCAAATGTCAACTTACCGCACTTGTTATGTAATATATTATTTCACCTTTTAATTTCCAGACTCATTGATAATATTCTACAATTGTCATTGTTATATTTTTATAATTTTTACATTTAGTTCTACTTAATATTTAATTTTGTATTAAAGAAGTTAAATATGTATGATTGAAATAATTTGACTACAATGTGCATAAATACGTGCCAATAAACATAAACTTTTATGTGTTAATAAAAATATCAAATGTCACAAATTGGAATAGACTATTTTATATCACTAATTTATTGCAATGTTCAACGTTTCGGTGCTGCATCTTGCACCCTCTTCAAAAAATTATAATTTTAATTGTTCGAATAGAAATACATTTTTATTCATTTTCAATTTTCCTTTCTCTTTTTTCTTCTATATTTTTTTGATTTATAGAATACAGCGTGACACATATGAATATATATTGAGCCACATAAGGTCGTATTTAGAAAATGCTGAAGGATGTGGTCGACAAACGGTGCCAGCAGAAATTCAATTTTTGATTGGACTGTGGTGCTTAGGCACTCCCGATTCATACAGGTGAAATAATTTTTTTTATTAAAGAAATCGAAACTTTGTTTCCAATAAAAATGTACTGAATGTTGATGATCTTAAAATTAACAAAACTTGATTAGGATAGAAATTAAATTTAAGATCAAAAACTTGAAGAAGAAACTGAAGTTTGATTAAGTGAACAAATATTTAAATTGTATTAATTTACTTACAAAGTACACTTTTGTAGAAACCATTGTTCATTTGAATATAATTCATTTTTCTCAGTTTCGAAATACATGCTACATATAATTTATATTTTGATTATATAGCGCGCACGGACATAAGAAGTGCTTTACAAGAATCATTTTTGGTTCGCACGGACATGGATTGTCCTACGGTGCACACAAACATAAAAAGGATTTTGCACGGATCATTTTCAGGTCGCATGGATGTTTTGTGCGATTGATATAATAAATGTTGTAGCTTCTGTGTAGCCGAATTTGGTACGGAAGTCTGTGCGCACGGAGTTGGCATGAAAAGTGGCCCATGCTAATATAGCCACTGCCTACAAAAATTATACTATGTTTGTAAATATTCTACCTCTGACATTAAAAAAAAAAAATTATTAAAAAGGATGCAGTCGCAGCTGTCGTATTTCCGCTATCGATCTGTCCATGCTGTACTGTTGTCCGTCTGAGAATCTGTAATACTGTCCAGTTCTCTCTCTTGGAATCAGGGCCGTGCATATGATCTTTCTTTTTTAGAAATCACACGTTTAGATACATGTGGTACACATGTCAAATGAACTATTAAAAGTTCAGATACTTACTATTATAACTAGTTGAAATATATGTATAAAATTGTGTCAGCATATCTGTTTGTTTATGTAGTTCATAAGTAATGTGGAACACAAGAATAATAATATAATTTACATAATTATAATAAAATAAGAACGTTTAAATTTTGAAAATATACATTTTAACAGTTCAGAATTCAATTGGTGTAAAATATAATTATGTATATTATATTATTTTTATTATTTTTATTATTTTATGATATAATATAATGTTTTATGTATGTTTATTTATATATTATTATTTTTATTTCAACTTTTAGACGTGCTGGATGTGGTATTCAAAGAAAAAATGTTTAACAAAAATTATGATTACATAACCTTTATGTATACAACTTCGATTTATCGATTATAGACTGACACTTCAATTTTATTCATTCTCTTATTTTACTTACATTACCACAAGTTTTTTTACTTCAGCAGAGTCATTTTTAAAATTTCCTTATTTCCTCTAATTCGTTTTACTGGTTCTTTGAAAAGTTAGAAATAATTGTCAAATCTTGCATATTTTTGCCTTTTTTTAACCTCTTTAATATATTTATTCGGTCAAAGAGAAAAGGACGCTCGTTTTACGTTGTTTATCAATTTTTATTTCTTTTAAAATCACAGTGTACATGATTATTTTGAAACGTTTTAATAAAATATGTTCTTTTTTCAGATCTGTTTCTACACGCTTTGGTGTTTCCAAGAGTTCTGCTTGGAGGATTGTTAGACGGGTTTGCAAAGCATTGTATTCCATCCGTAAAGTGTTTATAAAGTGGCCAACACGAGAGGACGCAGAAGAAATAATGAATGCCGTAGAAAATAGACATCATTTCCCGAATGTAATTGGAGCAATAGATGGGACTCATATATATATAACAGCTCCGCGTGTTGATCCAGAGGCGTACATTAACAGAAAAGGAAGGCATTCCATTCAACTACAAGTACATATTTTTATTTCATTTTTGTACATGGCAGTCTTTGTACATCTCTGGTTCAATATTGAAATACATTGTAAACTTTCATAAAGGAATTTCTTTTATAAAAATATAAGGAATGAGCAACAGAAATTTCATACTAATAATATGAAATTTCATAAGTTCTTCTTTGCGAAAAATTATGATCTATAATGAAAATAAAGAGAAGTATTTATTATTCTTCATAAAAATCATAATTATAATTATGCTTTTTCGTAATCATTCATAGTTTTAATTTTCATAATACACCATAAATTTCAATATTTCTTTTATACGTTCATGATATATCATAATTTATCATGAAAAAATGTATGAAATTTCTGACCCATGTTTCATATCTTCTCACAAAATCAATTATTTTATGAATTTCTTAGAGCTTTAAGAGGATGGACAAGTGATGCTACCACGGAGTTAGTGTATTTTTAAATTAATCAAATATTATGACGTAATTTAAAATATGCGTAGGTACTCGGTGTTTGTATTGGTTGGGAGAATTAAACCGTGCAAAAAGATTTTGTTTTTGTACTTACACTATTGAAAAAAACGTGAATAAAGAAAAATAGAAATCTGCATTACCATTTTTATTGTTCAAGTTGTTTGTTTCTCCTATACAAGAAAAAATTAATTCATAAAGATAAAAATATTCTCCCATTATTCAGAAACACCGAGTACCTACGCATATTTAAATTCATATCGTAATATTTGTGTAAATTAAAAAGACACTAACTCCGTGGTAGCATCACTTGTCCATCCTCTTAAGAGGGTGTCATACATCTGCTGCAACGGAATTAGTGTCTTTTCAAATTATGTCGTTATGCAACATATTTAATAATTTTAACGAGAACCAGTCGATTCTTTGGCTTTGGGAGAATGCAACTGTTTAATGCAATCTATTATTACATACGACATATTCGAGAAAAGCTGCCCATAGTTTTTTTTACACCTCGAAAACTACGGGCAGTTTTACTCGTCCAAATAACATCGAGGTTGTTTCATTTTTAGTTGTAAACATGTAAAAAAAATGAGTAAATCGACCTGTTCTCCTCAAATACTCGAATTATGTTGCAATCGATAGTATTTCGAAAAATCTGTAATGCCGATAACATCGCGTATGACATCCTCTTAAACGAGAAATTCAAATAATTATAATCCCCAGAAAGAACATATTAAATTAAAGTGAACAAATCAGTTTTGTGTTTTGGATTCAACGTCGTTTACAGTTAAAAAATTAATCGATTTCTTGTGAAATGGTGAGTCTATTTTCATATTTTCATAAAACAGTGCACATAGATGTTAAAGTCATAATCGTAAATGTTTCCACGTTAATTCGACATGGTTTCAACGTTTGTCGATTTTTGAAAATGTTCAATAAATTTGAAGATAGATTATTCGTTGATTCCACGAGAAATCGATGTACTATTAACGATTTTTAATCCACCTGGAATCGATTAATCGTAAGAGGTAATTTTGTCTCTCGATCCACATGTTCCTGCCTTTCATCCACGTGATCCTAAAGGTGGATTGATCACTTTAATTCTAAAGGGATTGCACAGGTCCAACACGTATAAGAAGTGACATTTTAATTTCAATCACCTGTTTGTTTTTATTATTACATAAAATTTTTGTATTTATTTGATAATAAATAACATTTCTGTATTTATTTAATAATACATAAACATGTTGTATTTATTTAATAATCAATACATTTGATGTATTTCCTACTTTTGAAGGTGTTTGAAAGTCTTTTTTAAATGCAAGTTGTTTTTAAATTTGAAAATGTTCATGTCTTCACTTATTAGAAGTCAAGTCAGTTCATGAACTACACTTGTTTACTATTTATAAATATGTAACATTTCAATATACTTTCCACTTCTATTTTTTTACATTTCTGTTCATATAATATTTATTATAGAAATTTGTTTCTTCTTGTAGGTGTTGTGTGATAATAAATTACAATTTACACATTGCTACTGTGGTCAAGTTGGCTCTGTACATGACCAACGTGTTTTCCGGCTGTCAGGGTTACAAGACATAATGACCGACGAAAACTTTCCCAATGACAGTCATTTAATTGGCGATAGCGCATATCAAATTAAAAAACACTTGCTAGTACCTTATCGCGATAATGGCCACCTTACTGATGCTCAAATCAATTACAATACAAAATTGTCTGCGGCAAGAATGATGGTAGAGCGTTCCATAGGATTATTGAAAGGTAGATGGAGAAGTCTGTTGGACAAACTACCTATAAGCAAAACTAATTTCATTCCACGATATGTCATAGCATGTTGTGTTTTACACAACATTTGCTTACTCAGAAATGATAACATTGATGTACCTCTTTACATTGAAGAAAATGACATAGTTTTACCAGAAGTAGCTGTAAATAATGAAGATGCACGTGAA
>JABFOY010000050.1:0-10579 GCA_022817705.1 Baryconus sp. ZL-2020
CATAAAATAGAAAGTATAAAAAGGTTTGGGCAGATACTCTTAATTATTTTCTTTCAATTACACATTGAATTTACTAAAACTTGCACTCGTTGACAACATAACGTTTTATAATATTTGTTAACTATTAATAATATTAACAATAACATGTATAATTATGTTGAATTTAATATTACTTGTAAGTTAATAATTACATTGAATATAAATGTAATTACCGAATGTAATTAATTACATTTTTCAATGACATTGTAATTAACTTTGGATTTTTTATACATAAAAACTATGATTTCGTATATAATTATACATGTTATAGCTAATATTATTAATATTTAACAAATACAAATTGATTATAACACTTAATTTCTTTTTAAAAGTGAAAGTTTTAGTAAATACAATGTGTAATTGAAGAAAAGAAATTGGTAGTATCTACTTATCAATTCTGAATGTAAATATAACTATATGCATAGTTAAAGAGAATATAACATATAGAATATATAGAATAATATTCATTACATTGAAATAATTTATGCAGATGGATAGACAACATTTTAGATCTAACATATAAACATGGTCTGCTACAAACATGACCGAACGTGGATAAACATATCCAATTACAACTATCGTAGTAAAAAAGAAGTAATCGTTATTTAAAACACTTAAATTATTAATTTTAAATACATATAACTACATGTAAGATTAATTATAAATAATCAATTATAAATAATTAATAAAGTAATTAAAATAAAATTGCTTTAAAAATATCATTGTTATAAGTAATTACATTATTCATGATATAACACAAAATATTAATGAAAGTGAAGATTAAAACGTTGTATAGGGTATTATGCATACCGTAATAACCGTGAAACTTCACTTTAAATAAAGTGTAATCTTCTTCGTTAATCCTCTCTTTGTCGGGATTTCTTAATAAATTTGGAATCTTTAAGGCATTTTTGGGCCACCAACAGTAATATTCGTTATTTTCCATCTTTATCCATGATTCTGGAACTTCATTCCTTACATTTTCTTCAACAAATGTTACAACTGCGTACCTCATTGTAAGGCTTATTCTAAAAAGCGCATGATTGAATTATTAAGATTGTAAAAGCATGGTAACTAATGATTAATAATAATAATGTGCATAGTGAATAAAAGAAAGTAAAAAATGCGTTCCATGAATCGTCACCTACCTATCTTTCTATGTTAACGCGGGAATAGTTACAAACTTATTAAAGATAGGCAGTTAACGATTCAATGATGCTGCATTTACAGTAAATTATACAACTGTGAAATTCACAAAGTACTAACATTGAAATATACTAAATTTAGAATTTTTTAAATTTCTTCTATTACATTAGTGTAAAAAAAGGAATTTTCAATTATTGAAATAATACACTTCACATGAACAAAGAACAGCAGGAAAGTTAAACTTACTTTTATGTTTAAAACGTAATTACACACACCTCCATCAAATTTCGAATATCAATGATATATTATTTAATTACAGACTCTGAATGTAATGCCACAGTATATTACAATAATTATGATATTATTATTAAAAAAAAAACAATACGACGTAAACTTGTTCCTTTAGATGTTTATCATGGTTGTTTCTTATTATTTGATTTGTTTCCACGTAATTCTTCAGTGCTGACAATCTTATAGTATTCACCAATTGGGATCTGACGTGGAAGCATGACCTCTCACAAAGATGGCGGATTTAAGGGTGAAAGTTGATTTAAAATTAAATATACAAATAATTTGTACAGTTTTAAACTGAAATTCATTAAGAAAAGTAAATCATTTAATTTATTCTGCTTTGTTCGTAATTTCATTTTCTGTAAATTTAAACTGTTAATTTCGAATTTCACCCTAAAAGTAATTCATCCAGACGGCGTATTGAAACATGTCAGTTCCCAATAGGTCGTTCAATTCGTCGAATTGAATTCGTTCATTTCACCAAATAATCAGGATGAACCCTTGTCAAATTAAATTATTTAATAAAGTTATGGCATGTTCGGAAACTGACAATTTTTTTATTCGTAAAGGACGCACTAATATAAACTGAGTTGTCTATCCTTTATTAATAGAAACAATTATTATAGCGTATTCAAAAATTAACAATATTTTATATTAATAAAGGACAGACAATTCAACTCGCATAAGTGCGTCCTTTATTAATACAAAATAATGTTAATTATTGAACACGCTATTAGTTTCCGAAAGCGCCATTACTTTTCGACAGTTTAACTAAAGGCGCGTTTCTTGAATTTACTGGAAGACAAGGACGGACTTATGTTAAGTGAATATGTGTCCTTTACTTGCAGTAAATACAGTACAATCAGAAACGCAGCACAAATATTTTAGTAGTTTAATCTTATTAAATACTCTGTGGACGTGTTTTTTAATTTACTGCAAGTACTGCGTCAATGAGAGAAATATATAAACTTTCATAAGAGCGACAAAGATACAGTGAGTGTCGCAGTACTGACAGTAAATTTCAGAACGCACCCCACGCCATCAAAACGAATGCGCAATGGCACTGTGCGCAAAGCCATACCTATTACATTTACATTCGTATTTTCCGCAATATTTGCAACGTACACAGGTTGCGTCTCCAATTGTTATATTTATATCCTCGCGGCGATTCATCCTGGAATTCTCAGTATTTAAAAACCGGCGGCTACTTGAAAGCCATCCGAAGTGTATTTTTGTGACTGTATAACAACTACATCATAATTCAAGTGTTTATCTTATTTTGAACCAAACTTTCATACTAACGATGGCTCACTGAGCATAGTCTCAGCGCCAATCCTGGGTCCGTATTCATATCTCCACACGAGGACTTATTCTCCATCTACTTCACTCTCACGAACGTATAAAGTAGTGAACTAAATTAAAAAGTATATAAGATGTTAAAATGGAACATTATTAAACACGGATACGATTAAAGTGACAAATGGTAAGTTAATTATTTTATAGTTTACAAAATGTACTGTGCTTTCTATAATAATACATAACTTCAAAGTAGTGTCTATTCACTCTATACTTGTGTGATATTTCAATAATTAGTTTTAACATTATTTATTTTTAATTAAAAAATATAAATATATTCACATTCAGTGTATTTTGCTGCTAACAAAATTATTTTCAATTTATTATTTTATATAAATCATTAATTATAATTAATAATATTTAACAATAATACAATTCTAATAATTTACAAATATTAAATTAATTCATGGATGTTGTTAGATGTTGTTGTATACATTAATTAAAACTACAATAAAAAATAATAAATATTATGTAAAAAAAGTAACTAAAAACAGTTGCATACAAAAAAGAATTTATTGAATTATTTACAATTTAAAGTATAGAATTTTGAGTATTTATTATTTAATTTATATTTTTTGTTAATTTAAGTTTATATTTTTGTTTTTAAGAAAGTTAAAAATAAATTAATGTAAGCAAAATCATTTAATGTATTACATTTAAATTCATTTTACAATCAATGTCAGTTTCAATGTTAATAATTAGTTCATTGTAGCGGCGAAATTATTTAGATTTTACTGACAAACATAACATTGAATAGTAAAAGAATTTTTATACTAAATGTGGCAACATGTTATTTCTTTTACTTAACAAATAATTTAAAGGATTATAACTATATACTCAATTAAATTAATAGTTTAATAAATTATTTATATTTGTTTATCATTAAATAGGATTATCATTTATTTCAATTGTTATGTCATCAATCAATATGTTTGGAAGTGTATGTAAAAAAAGTTATTATAATATAAAACAATCAATTCAAATAAAAAATTTGTAACAAAAATATAACATTACAAATTTCCAATTTCACACGCGGATTCATTCAGTTGACACCTTTACACTTTTTAACTTCCTCTATAAGAGCATAATATATTATTTAATATTAATTAATATTATCCAAAGGGACAGGAAGTATACAAAACGTTATAATGACGCATATAGTTGGTTGAGATAACGTTTACTAAGCGTTGGGAGATTAGTAAGCGTTATTTCCATATCCATAGTATATCCATAGTACCCGTAGTATTATTATCTACATATAACATTCAGTTTAGTATTAATGGTACAATATGTTAACGATAATTAAACATTATTTTACTTTTTATGTAATATCCATTTTAAAAATAATATAATATGATTTCATTATCATTTTAATATTTCATAATATTGTAAATTTTTATCTACAAAAAACTATACGCTTCCAAACTGTTCTTGGAAATAACCGAGAATCGATCCCTCAATGACTTAGAGTATTACTTATAAAATTAAGAGTACTACTCTGCCACAGTGCCTTGTTGATAAATCGTTTAGTAAATAATATCCCAGACAACCACGAATTCCACTGTAACGTCACATGTGAATAACATTTGAATCACAATTTCTGACTCAGTGTGACCAAATTATGGAAAATGCAAAACATCAGAACGAGATACATGGAAGACATATCTAGGTCACATCAAAATCGCAGTTGGGTCACCCAAAAGTCATATCTAGGTCACCTCAAAGTCACATTTCGGTCATGTCTAGATCACCTGAAAGTCACATTTCGGTCATGTCTAGGTCACCTCAAAGTCACATTTCTGTCACACTTAGGTAACCCTAAAGTCACATTTCGATTAGATTGCAGTATATGCACAATACTGAAGTTGGCTGCAAAACTGACAGGTGCAGACTATATTATTGTCTTTTTCAATCGCATTCAGTGCCAACTGTCGGAATAATTTGATTTTAGCGCGCGTTTCAAATTCATTAATTTAACATTTATGTCAGTAAACTTGAAATAAATTAAAAATTTGTTTAAATAAATTTAAAATAAATAAAAAATTTATTTCAATAAACTTAAAGTAAATTGAAAATACATTTTGAAAAAAAGTTAAAATAATAACGAAAAACTGTTAAAAAAATGTGTTTTCTTTGGAGACACGTGACACGCTAAGTGCTTTATCGTTGGAAACACGCGACGTGTTTCATAATTTTTCTAAGTTTTTCTCAAAAATTCTCTTTCCAATGTAAACTTGAGCTTACGTTGCGTACTAAAAACAGTTCAGAATAGGTTGCCGTTTTCTGGCACGTGTTGTGAAAAATATTATATTATAAAATTATTTTATAAATATTATTTTATTACTTTTAACATGTTTTTAAAATGTTATATAAACCAATAAATTACAAAATAAAAACATAAATGTATCATCCGATTCTTACCGACCGAGCAGGTTATGTAGATTTTGTTTGAACTGTTGAACTCTCATTTGTCAATATTTTCACTTTTTCAATAAAATAAATACATGTATGTAAGCATTGAAGTAGATATAAATGTTTTACAATATTTACTATCAGTTCTGTATATGATATTGTTTATTTTAAGTGCCATTCCTCGACTTTTTTAATATAAATGATTTATGTAAATAATGATGCGCAATGAGGAGTTCGATTTACATAAAGTTTACGTACACCCAGTCTCTTTGAATCGTGATCACCCTCTGTCACTGTCTCAAGCGTAGTAGTCGTAAGACTGACGAAGATGAAATGATATCAGTACATCACGATTCAAAGAGACTGGGTGTACATCTGGTTATCAGGGAATATATGCTTTTAGAGATCGAAATTTAAATGCAATTAAATATTAATAGTAAATATTTAAAGTTAAGTGAAATAATAAATATCTCAAGGTTTAATGTGAAATAAATAATAAGTAAATAAATTAAAAATTGAAAATTATATAGTAACAAATTATTTTTTCTTAAATTTTGTTTCTAAAATTTAATAGAAAGATATTGATAAGATTAAATTAGATATTGCGTTTACAGTTCGGAAATGCGCCTCCTTTTTATTATATTATAATTATATCAGTCCGCTACACTACACAATAAACGCAATATCCACACAGATAGACTTCTGCGGCTATTTTGGATGGCCAATATAAACTACCATTAACGATAAAGGATGTGCTGCGATAAACGATGACAGCGAAATACCAATGTGCTATCTGCCTCAAACACCGATAACAATGAAAAGTTTTTGGTTGTCACGATAACTAACTATACAAACTTGGTTACATCTACTTACTTTTTCTTCAGTGTCCTTGGAGTTTCTTGTTCTTTTCTTTTCTTTTTTCAGAAAAAATAAGATTTATTTAAAAAGTTAATTTAATATAAAACACGATATCGAAATAACCGTGAATGAGTTAAGTTATAAACGTATCCGTAACATCATAAATAACCACTTATGCAACGTATTTAACCCTTCGTTGGTATCGCTATGTGGGAATCCCTCATAAAAAAAGATAACCGAACGGGACTGTTAATGATAAACAAAGATAGCAAAAATAACGATACCAACGAAGGGTTAAAACATTGAAACGTACAATAAATATATACTGAAGATAGAACAATCATTTTAATACCTATAACATTGAATAAACTATTATTAACCATTCATTTTTCGTTTGCAAAATCATGTTCTGTAAGGGTATGTTAATGTTGTTGTACTTGAATATGACCTATATATTAGCCTTGTCAAACAGTTCAATGCCTGTTCATACATTTATGTGTATATTTTTGAAAAATATCTTTAGGAACACTTAAGAGTGGATTAATTTATTTAATTGGTTAATAAGTAATATAAAATATACAAATTAAGATACAGTAGTTACATTTAAGAATTAGATTTTTATATTTGAACTCTAAACACTTTAAAATAGTTCAGTTCAAAGTTCAAATGTGAATATTTATATCTTATTTAAAGATTTTGCATCACTATTCATATGTTTTATATTACTTATTAACTAGTTAAATAAATAAATAGATTGTCAAGCGTTTGCAAAGATATTTATTCAAAGTATAAAGATAAATGTCTGAACATGTGCTGAATTTTCTGACAAGCCTACTATATATATATATATGTTTGTATTTTGAAGCGGTCATAGACAACAAATGAACTTTATTAATTATCCCTATCAAAAATATTAGCATCAGATTTGATGTCAGATCTCATGTACGAATTTGGCACGAGATCTCATAGTAGATTTGATATGAGATCTAATATCAGAAAAATTCTTACATCAAACCTTATGTATAATCTAACGTGTAAAACTTTCCATATTAGATTTTGCATAATGTTTAATGTGAGAATTTTTCTGATAATAGATCTGATATCAGATCTATTATTAGACCTCGTGCCAAATTCGTACATGAGGTCTGACATCAGATCTGATGATAATATTTTTGATAGGGATATAATTATATTTTAAGATTTTATCCAAAAGATTAATTCCAGTATAACATCAAATAATTATAAGGTTTTTACTTCAATATAACTTCAATATAACTTCAATATACAATTATTTGAACATTGTTCCCTTGTAGAAATAATTTCTCTACAAGCGTCTGCAAAAAGCTCTGCAAAAGTCGTCATTCTCAATTTTTACACTTTCGACGACTTTTGCAGGCGAAAAAAACCATTTCAGACAAATGTTGTCCGCAAAAATCTGCATTGATCCGCCAAATGCTGAAAAATCCCGAAAATCTGCACACAAATAAACCCATCGTTGAACGTTAGCATAATGGAGCGGAGTGTTGGGGACCGTATTGGAGTTTTGCAGACATTCTGAGACATTCGAATATGAAATGATTATTTTTGTCTGCAGAAGTCGTCGAAAGTGTGAAATTCGGAATAACTTTGCAGAGCTTTTTACAGACATTTGCAGACTTTTGCAGATGTTTGCAGATTTTTGCAGATCTTTTTGCAGACCTTTTCAGAGAAATTATTTCCACAAGGGTTTGCACACATGTTTACAGTTTGTTTGACACGCATTTTCATTATAAACAAAATATATTTCATATATGCATGTAACCGTAGTAACACTTGATATCACAGAGATATCAAACGGACAATATACATCTCTGCGATACTCTCCGTATATCATATGATACATGTGTCAATAGGATAACTGTTTATAGCAGTAGCCAAGATTGTATTAAATTGTTGTCGTTGATATCGCGAATTTATGTTTCTGAAAATTTTAGTTTCGTATTACCTTAATCCATCATAATAGAATATTTAAAGCAGTTAGTGTTTCTTTAACCGATTGAGGCATATTCCATAACACCTTCACAAACTCAATTTACATTGTTTTTAGATAGACATTTTTATTAAAATGCCAAAGTAATTTGACGAATTGTCAAATATGCGACAGAGGCATTACGTTCAATTGGAAAGACAACGATTATTAGAAAAGTATGGGTCAAACACAATAACAGATGAAGACGAGATTATTATATCATTCGATAAAGAAATGCAAAAAGACGACGTAGTTCAACCGAATGCGGAACAAGAATCATTTCACGAACCATCTCATCAATTTATACATGATGAAGAAGTTAGTATCTTTTATTACATTTCATTTTATTTTAAACTTTGAAGAATTGCTTCCATTATTCAATAACTTTATGATGAACTTATAAATGTGCAATCTTTTTGTTGTATAGCAATTTTAAATGTATAACACAGTTTTAATTAATAATAAAAATACGTAATTTCCATTGTAGAAAGTCGTATTTTAGAGAAATTTGGGCAGAGACCCGATGATTCATTAAAATTTAGTACACAAAATATTTTATACACGCAAATTATGGACACCATTAAACTGACACACACAAAAATGGTGTACAAAAATTGGCACATACTCACTTTACGGCACTGAAATCTTGGACACCGTAAATTGGCACACACAACGATAATACACAAAATTTGGCACACGTTAATTTTCAGGTACTTTAAATCTGGACTCTAAAAAATGATATGATAAAATGTAAACATTAAAGTGATACACAAAAAAGTGGCACACATTAATTTTCGGACACTTTAATTCTGGACACCGAAAAATCATATACATAAAAATAATACACGAAAATTGGTACACACGCACTTTTGGGCACTGAAATCTTGGACACCGAAAAATGATACATCTAAAAATGGCATACCGAAATTTACACTCAATAATTTTCGGACAACGAAAAATGATACACCCAAAAATGGTACACCAAAATTTACACACATTAATTTTCGGACACTTAAATTTTGGACACCGAAAAATGGTACACAAAAATTGGGCACCGGAATTTTGGATACCGAAAATTGGCACACACAACGATGATACACATATCGGTCTCAGCACAATTTTTTTCAATGCCCAATTTTTGTGTGTACCTATTTTTGTGTACCATTTTTCGATGTCCAAAATTTAAGTTTCCGAAAATTAATGTGTGCAAATTTTGGTGTGCCATTTTTGGATTTATCATTTTTCGATGTCCGAAAATTATTGTGTGTAAATTTTATTGTGCCATTTTTAGGTGTATCATTTTTCGGTGTCCAAGATTTCAGTGTCCAAACGTGAGTGTGAGCCAATTTTCGTGTATCATTTTTATGTATATCATTTTTCGGTGTCCAGAATTAAAGTGTCCGAAAATTAACGTGTGCCACTTTTTTGTGTATCACTTTAATGTTTACATTTTTTCGGTGTCCAAATTTAAAGTATGCGAAAATTCACGTGTGCCAATTTTTGTGTATCATTTTTATGTATATCATTTTTTAGAGTCCAGATTTAAAGTACCTGAAAATTTACGTGTGCCAAATTTTGTGTATTATCGTTGTGTGTGCCAATTTACGGTGTCCAAGATTTCAGTGCCCAAAAGTGAGTGTGTGCCAATTTTTGTGTACCAGTTTTGTGTGTGTCAGTTTAATGGTGTCCATAATTTGCGTGTATAAAATATTTTGTGTACTAAATTTTAATGAAGCATCGGGTCTCTGCCGAAATTTGTTACCAGCGATGTTTTTATATTAATGAAAAATATTGTTCTAATTATTTTATATTATGTTACAAATATGGTAAATTTATTTCCCGATATTAGTTTAGCGATCAATGAAAAGTAACTGAAATTGACTTATATTTTATAATATGAGGTAATGCAAGGAAATATGAAGTAATAATAATAATAATAATAATTTATTTATTTATTCCACTAAACGGACTATAAGTCCAATACAAAAAATGATACACATAAATATAATAGACGGGAATATTTTAAAATTTAAAGTGCAAAAATTTACAAACAACAATAAATATATACAATACAACTATATCATAATCAAGATAAATAGTCATGAGCAGTAGTATCAATTTACAATTTTCATTCAAATTTGAGTATTACATACTTAAAAGTAGAACAGAAATCGACATTAAGAAAAGACATATCAGATACATGATTTTTAGAACAATAATCATTGATTAAGTTGCACATACGTGTGATAGGATTATTTGCTGTATAAATAGACGAATAATAATCAATAATAAATGGAGTATATATCCTAATAGACCTAATAGGAACTTTAAACTTCAATTCATTAAAAATCGATGGACAATCTATTTTACCAATTAACAGTTGATGTAAAAATTTTAAATCCTTGAATTCTCTCAGAGATTTCAAGGATGGAATATTTAGTGATGTAGATATTATTACATAGTTATGAT
>JABFOY010000051.1:0-10577 GCA_022817705.1 Baryconus sp. ZL-2020
CTCGCGAAAGAAACATCAGACTGGCATGAATATCGCATCTTATTCATTGTTGTCATACAGATGCCAGACTAATGTTATATTAGGAGTATGGTATTTGTGTGGCATTTGTATGACATTAGCTTGGCAACAGTATGCCAAGAAGCTAGTGCACAATTTTGATGCATTCTTTTGCAATTTATTTTGAGTCGAAAAAATACAAAATTGTTATTATACAAAACTTTTACTTTTTCGAAAATGAGAAGCACAGAGATGAAAATTCATTGGAGATGTACGAACAGAAATTGCCATGCTATTATCCATACCGACAATGACAAGAAAACAGGTCTAATAGTCACAATAAAATAATCTCGCTCTGTATGTATACTTTTATGTGTATTTGTGTGCGTGCTCGCGTGTATGCGCGCGCGTGAGTGTACACAGGTATCCCGCATATAATGAAAATGTTTTTTATTTAATAAACGAAAAGGTTTGACCTATATTATAGATTAATACTACATAACTGATTAAAACTTGTAAAATGTATGAATTCATATTCTGATACTAATTATAATTATCATTGTACGATTTGCAACTTTGAAAATATTATTATAATATTACTGTAATATTTCATTATAATATTTGTGAATATTAATGAATATTACGCCTATGCAATACATAAGTATTCATTTATATTTA
Organism: Baryconus sp. ZL-2020; assembly: GCA_022817705.1. Classification (NCBI taxonomy): domain Eukaryota; kingdom Metazoa; phylum Arthropoda; class Insecta; order Hymenoptera; family Scelionidae; genus Baryconus; species Baryconus sp. ZL-2020. Next base: position 676 of record JABFOY010000051.1, read on the forward strand.
AAATAAATAATCTATACATTTATATTTGTGTATGTAATTATTGACTGGTTATTAACTAACAAATATGTGATTATAATACCAAGTTTTCATTTATGTTGAATATCTTAAATCAATTTATTGTATAAAACTGCTACGAAACGCTGTTTTTATTATACAGCTTCAAATAGTAAACAATATGTTAACAATAAGCACGAGCGCCGTAAATAATTATTTTTCCTGTTATTTAAACGTAATAACAAAGTCAATAAACAAGGTCTGATCCAGTTTTGACGTGAAGCACCTAGTATGCATATTCAGCGTATTTTTTTGTTTATTATTTTGTTTATATATTTTATCAACATATTTAGGTGTCATTTTGAAAGATTGTGAACACAATCATGCTCCTAACGTGTCGGATATCAATGCAAAAAAAATCATCGCCGGGATAAAAAGAAAAGCAACAAAAACATCCGAGTGTCCTTCAACTATTGTGACAAACGCTTTAGCAAATACCTCCGACCAAACAGCGAGGCAACTTCCTCCAGGAACTTCGTTGACTCGCATTATTCGGAAATTCCGCAATAATGATATGCCTACGTTACCAACTAGCGTTAATGACATTATTTTGCCTGACAATTATCGCAAAACATTATCTGGAAATTCGTTTGTTATTTTTGACGGACATATGAATAAAAAAAAGTACTTATATTCGCGACGAAAGACAATTTGAAGCATTTAGCACGGTGCGAAATTTGGTTCGCCGATGGTACATTCGACGTCGTGCCAAAGTTGTTTTACCAACTTTATACAATACACGGCATTAGAAATGGATTAAATATTCCGTTAGTATTTGTTCTTATGTGCGACAAACAACAGAAGACATATATCGAAGTTTTTAAATATTTAATATCAAAAATGAAACGTTGCACTGTCAAGACTATTTTATGCGACTTTAAGAAAGCGTCTATCAATTCATTTCATACAATTTTTCCTGAAGTAACCATTAAAGGATGCTTTTTTCATCTTGGGCAAGCCGTGTATCGTCACGTTCAACATCTCGGTTTTCAAGTTCTGTATGCTGAAGATGAAGGGTACGCCGAATTTGTAAAGATGATTTTGTCCTTAGCTTTTGTACCAGAAACCGATGTAAATTACGCGTTCCGAAAATTAAAACGAACTTCTTATTATATTGCTCATAAAAATGATTTAACTTTGTTACGCACATATTTTGAGAAAAAATATAGGAATCACATTGAGTTGTAGAATCACTACACGGAGAATATAGCAGGAGGATGAGCCGCTTAGCCCACACGTCTGAAGATTTTATCAAGATTTTGTTTCGCAAGAATGATTCAATAAGAGTGTGAGTCTTCCGGCTAGACGAGCTGTCCGTTCGTACCAGACGGATCAGTCGTTTATGATAAAAGGTGAATCCGAAAGATTCAATCTCTTACCCAAACGTATGAGTCGTGTGGCCGGACGACTCAGCCTTTTGCGGCGCACGCCATTGTCGCGTTACTTACTTCAGGTCATGTCAAACAAATCGAGTTGTCAAATGGTTGTGTTGTGAAATTCTGTGCAATTATGACTGAACTAAATGAAGGTAAGCAAACTAGTTTACTTAAAATGTATAATTAATCTAAAATTATCATTTTAGTAAGTTAATAATCAACGAAGCCTATAGTTATTATAAATAAAGTCAAATTTGAACACAACCTTATTTTTGTAAAACTTTTGCTATATATATGTATGATTTACAAATAATGTTATTTGTTTATCAGTTGAGACCCAGTTAGATTTAAATTTACTTTTAATTTCGCGTCAAGTATTTGAAGTTCCAGACGTTAAATGAATAAAACACTTTTTATTACTCTTATTGAAAAATCAAAGTATAAATTAGTGTCAGGGTATTTTTTATGTTAAAATATTTATAAAAACATTGAATAGTGTTTAGAGTGTATTTACTAATCAGTTTGTTAAATTTAAAGGTGGAGGTAAAGAAAAAAAATATTTATAATTCGAAGTTTGTAATTTCAGATACATTTTGTGTTATATTCTTTCAGTTATTGTAATGGCATCTTCTCCAAAGCGAAATGAAAGTTTGTATGTTGAGCAGTCTGCAGTTGTGCAGAAAGGCAATTATTTTGATATTGTATGTGCAAATTGCAAGTCCCAGATGGACGAAAATTCCATCTTGTATGTTTCTGCCCGTCGAAACGTTCAAAGTCTTATTGACACTTCATTTACCGGTTTTTTTAATAGATTCTTACTATAAATCTAATAACAATTTGTCAGATCATATGATTAATCAATTGGTAGAATTAGTTATTCATCAGGAGATTAAAATTTTCATCAAGTCATTAAACATAAGTGTTAGAAATCCTTTGAAAAAACTAGTGTAAGCCATTAAGTTATATTTCATTCAAAATTGTGCAAATAAGAAATAAAGAAATAAAAAATAATTTCATACACCTTATGGCAATTCAAAGCTAATAATTTGTTTGTTATTTTTCACAGAATTCCATCAGACGTTCTTATTGAATTTGCTAATCAGATAAATCGCATTTATCCTGAAGTGTCAGCACGAGCTTTATATTCATCAGGAGTTTCTGATGGCAAAAAATCGATTGGCCCTACAGGAAAATTTGTAACAAAAATTAACACTTGTCGAAAATTGTTAAATGATTGTGGTTTGTTTAAACGAGATATTGTGACGCCAGAAGAACCAAATAAAAGAGATCAATGTAATTGTTTCACCCCGCAAAAAATTGTTGTAAACATTTTCATATTTTTTATACTTTTTTTACTAATTTATTCCAGCAGTGGATAATACTGTTAGTAGTATACGAATTCTTCAGGAGTACGTTGAACACACCTGGGAATCAGTTGAGATTGCATGGGATAAAACATTTTTGTTCAGAAATAATCGATCAAAAGAAAACAATGATGGTGGAATTTGGCAGTTTAGAGAATTAAAATGTCTTGCTGATGAAAAGGCGCCTCAATTGGTGTGTACTATTAATAATATTTATATCGTTAAATTTGATTGAACCTTTCACAACTTGTCGTATCATATATGATATTAAAATTTTGTTGCAAATTTTTTGGTTAGATGTCTTAATATAGAATTATTCTGCATTATAATTTGAATTTATAATTAATATTTTGCACAAGAAATTAATTTTAAATAAATCTATCGTTTTATTTAAATTAATAATTTCTATTATAAGAATATATTACATTAATATATAAAAATATCTCAGAGATTTTGATTTACAAGGTTTCTAAAATTGATAACATTTATAATTTAAATAGGAATCCGTTTTAGATTATTCTAATTTCTTTCACTTACCGATCGGTACCAAATTTTGTGTGCGGAGATCCATAGTGAGAATTACTTTTGCACTGGAAGAAAACGTAGTTCTTACAGCTGTTTAAAATCGTGATAAAATATTAAATGATGTTTTTTTATAACCACACTGAAAGAAGTACATTGTCAATTGATTATAATACATACTGTCTAAATTATTTCGTTTGGTGTTCTTAATAAGTTTTTTTATCATATACAAAACATGGCTTCCTGTAATCAATATTCGTTAACTTCAAACGATATCTCGAAATTCGTATTTTACCAGTTTCTATTGTCTAGAATAGGCAAATCTTGTCACTTGCAGACAAACTCTTGTTTCAGTGCAAAGACACTGACTACGGGACAGCAGATTATACAACAAATTGAGCACTATAACAATTTTTGTTACGTTCTTTAATTATACATTTATATAAATTCAATACTTAATACTTTAAATTTAACATCTAAATATTTTACTATATAGATAAAGTCGGATTATGAAAAAAAATTTCAAAATAACAAAATTAACATTAAAGAAAAATGGCCGGAACTCAGAAATTTATTTATTGAATTTATAAAATCCAAAAGCATTAAAGGAGTCGAAGCGCAGAATTTTATTGAAGAATTAGATAAAACAGAAAGCTGTAAGTTTTAAAGAAAATTGTTTTAATGAAGATAATTTAAAAAGCAGATATTGTGTTTGTTATATTTAATCACACACATCGTAATTTCTTGCAGTAAATAAAAAAGATGCTTTGATATTAACGTTAATCCCATACGCATTAAAATCGAATACATGGATTGAAAAAGAAAAGCAAAATCTTAAGTCTACGTCAAAAAAGCGCAAATTAGAATCAAATAAACAAAAGGAAGAGCCCAATGAAAACATTCAAAAAAGAATAAAAGAGTTTAGATCATTTGTGTTACATGTCAACGTGAGTAATATTGTTACATAATTGATTATTTTATAAATACATATATATTTTAATTTACACTACAAATTCGATATTTAACAAAACTATTTTTCACAGAATGTGGTAGAGATCGATTCAATTATAAATGAAATACAAAAGGAGACAACTGAAAGAAAACCGTATATGCTGTTCGTAGGGTCTTCAGCGTCCTTCACAAATTATTTTGCTGTCGTCGATCAAGTTCAATATGAGTGTGAGACACCAGTGGAAGCTCTTGATCTAACTCTAAAAGTGTTCCTCTCAAATTACTTTGTTTACCCAAAATCGACTTACTACTCCTGGTTGCTTACGCAACAAATGTGTTTGCACATTTTCTCTACTAACACCAGAACTTGTGTTGGATTTGAGAGAGCGTCTTCTTTTCTTGAAATGTTGTTAAAAAAATCCGATTTGTCTGTAGACTGAATTATCTGAACATTCTTTGTATCAAAGTTTCTTTAGTTGTACAATAAGCATTAAATTATAGTTTTATATATTGCGTTCTAATTTTGTTTTATATTTGTTTTGCAATGGATTATCTACCTTTTATGAATAATTTGAAGGCAAGTGCAGCTCATATGATTGGAAAATTTAAATACATGAATTATATTCCACGTAGTTATGTAGAAACGATCATTGCTGACTTTTCAATCTTTCTGCAACAAGATGCTATTACTGCTTTTTATAACCACATTTTTAAAAGACTGAAAGTTTTAGGAGAGTCATCTGAAAATATTGCAGCTTATCAATCTGTGGTTACGACGTTACAGAATCCTTTCGAAGATTTCAATACAGAATGGAAATTTTTGAAGTATTTAGAAAACGAGACAAAAACATATATCCCTCCGCAAGAAATTGTTTTAGGGAAGATGCCAAAAAAAGAACCAAGCAAATGTAATGATATCACAAAAAAGAAGAATAATAAAAATAGTACCATGCAATTTATTCCGATCCGAAATGTATTGAAACAATTCTTGGAATTACCAGCTGTATTCGAATCTATCATGGAATATCTTGATGAATTGGAAAAAGATGAAATCTTTATGTCTAATATCATTCAAAGTCCAATGTGGAAGCTGAAAAAAAAGTCGTTCAATAACACATTAGTTTTCCCTGTGTATTTGTATCAAGATGACTATGGTACAAACAACCCTTTAGGGGGTCATCAGTCTGAAGGTAAAGTCGGAGCAATAGATATTGTGATAGCTTGCCTGCCTCCTCATCTTCAATCGAAAATTGAAAATATTTTTCATATAGCTTTATACACAGTTAACGATACAAACATCGTGTCTCTTAACAATATGTTCTCGATTGTGGTACAAGAATTCAAGTTTCTTGAGTCAAGTGGTATATCTGTTTTAACCTCTAAAGGACCAATTAATGTTCATTTTTCATTAGTTAAAATTATTGCAGATAATCTTGCCGCCAACACAATATTAGGTTTTTCGAAAAGTTTTTCAGCTAAATTTCCGTGCAGATTTTGCTTAACCAGCAAAGATGACATGAGTTCCGTTTTTCGTGAATCGGATTGCACATTGCGTACAGAAGAAAATTACATGCGAGATTTGTACAAAATGGATGTATCATCTACAGGCATAAGAGGAGAATCTGTTCTTTCTGATTACAAAACAACTTCAACAATAGATCTCATGACAGTGGACGTTATGCACGATTTCTTAGAAGGAGTATGCCAATATGATTTAGGTTTGGTTCTCAATCATTTTATTGCAAAGAAATATTTCAGTTTAGATCAACTTAATCAACGCATATTTGAGTTCGACTACGGTGAAGACGAAAAACGGAACAAACCACCACTTATAAAATATCATCAAATCAAGGATAAACTCGTGAAAATGTCAGCGAGCGAAACAGCCTGTCTCATGCTCAATATCGGAGTTTTAATAGGACATTGGGTACCGGTAGATGATAGTTACTGGAAAATTATGATTCTTCTGAAAGAAATTCTTGATATTGTGACTGCAACAGTAATCCACACAGGAATCCCAGATTACTTAGATATGTTAGTGAGAGAATATTTATTTTCATTAGTATCATTGGTTTCGGGTTATCTGAAACCCAAACACCATTTCCTTATTCATTATGCGAGGTTAATGAAACATCTTGGACCGCTGTGGGGAATGAATACGATGAGGTGTGAAAGCAAAAACCGAGAATCCAAAGCAGCTAGTAATGCATCTCTCAACCGCCAAAACATTTGTAAAACAATTGCAATTAAATCTCAACTCAGACTAAGTCATCGCTTTTATTGTAAAGAAGCTATTTCAAAAATTCAATTCGATATAAAATCATCGCAAAAGATTGAATTACATCAGCTTTTATCGTATAATTTATTTTCTGCATATCTTCCATTAGATTTTATAACAAATTTGCGCTTATTAGATTGTATTAAATTTCAAAACCGAACAATCACAAAAAACATTGTTTTATGTTTTGCAAATGCAACTGGTCATGAAATGTTCAGTGTCCAGCACTTAATTCAGAATGAGCGTAATAACTTATGTATTGTTGTCAAAGAAATCACGAGTTTTATTTTGTACGATGAACACTTCCAGGCATATCATTTACATGAGTACTTCAGTGAGTGTACCAATTTCCAGTGGAAATGTTTTGGAATTGAACAATTGTCATCGTGCTCAATAACTCATATTGTAAAAAGCGGAGATTTAAAAAGTTATGTTGTCAAGCGTTGGATATAATCCTCAATTTGAAATACTGACACAAAATAACATTTGTATATTATAGATTGCACAAAATTTGTTTATAAAAAATATATAGAAGTATCTTTATATGTTGACAGGTACTTATTGAAAATTAATTCATCGACTTATACTTTTCTTCTACTATAGTAATTATATTAGAGTTCACACTGATGGGGCCTTAGCAAGAATTCCTGCTGAAATAACGTCAAAACTAAATACAAAATTTTAATTAAACATAAAATTCAATCCTGTTTAACAAAAAATGTTTGCTACTTGTTTATTAAATTGAGTAAAAATTTTTTATATCATTACACATTCCAAATGTACCCTAGTAGGAAGAAATATCCCCAGGATATCCTGAGAATATCTTAAATCATCCGGTGAAATATCCCAGAAATATTTTTTAATATCCTGAAATGTCCTCAGTACATCCCGAGAATATATAAATATCCAAGTAAAAATATATCCTCAGGATATTACCATTCTCAGGACGTTTTAGGATAGGTCAAATCTAGCGCCTTCTTGGATACGTCATAATCTAACAGAAATTTTTAATTTTTGACCTCAAATTTGTGATCTGGGATATGTATATAATATATATGGGATATATATCTGGGATATATATTATATATATAATATATATTAATTAATTATATATATAATATATATGCTTATATCACGAATTTGAGGTCAAAAATGACAAATTCCTGTTAGATTATGACGTATCCAATATGGCGCCAGATTTAATTTTACACGTACCATAAAACGTCCTGAGAAAGTTCAAAGGTAATATCCCGAGGATATATTTTTACTTGGACATTTATATATTCTCAGGATATGCTGAGGACATTTCAGGATATTAAAAAATATTTCTGGGATATTTCGCCGGATGTTTTAAGATATTCTTAGGATATCCTGAGGATATTTCTTCCGACTAGGGTAAACTTACAATATGATTTTCTTTTATTCATAGATAATTTCATTTAATATATACGTAAATTTATAAATTATAAATAAACTACAAGATTATAATAAATTATGTAAATTCGAAGAATTATAATGTAATAATTATTATAATTATATTATAAATTATTAATCGTAATGAGTTACACGCGAAAACTGAGTCAGCCTAGCCCACTCTACTGGTGCAATACGCGACGTACCTATACGCATTATACGTATAACAAAAATATAAAATATACGTAAAATGTATATAAAATATCTACAACTTATATGCGACAGAAATTACCGTAATTTTCAGTTACAGAATGCAGTCTTTTCTTTACCTTCTCATTGAAGTTTCCACACTTAAAGAAGTATTTTATCACTTTTTTATAATCTTGCATCGAAATTTACAATTGAACTTGTGTGGGTCTTAATCGTAAAGAATGTCTGTCTCCTCGCGTGCCTTATTATCGTTACATTTTTGGCCGTCAGTAATTAGTGTTAAGATAATCTTTTTCATTGATTTTCATCAAAATACTTCTTCCAACCTATGATTCTCATCATTTATTATTCGTTATTCATTCTTTCATTTAATACATGAATCAGAAGTCTTCGAAAATTTAATTCCGATAAAAAATAGTTTCTCTACATTTGCTCAAGTAGAGAAGATAAAAAATCCAGGTCATTTTGTACATCGTGCTATCATAATACTTGTACCAAATTTATGGTTTTTATTTGTTGCGATTATTTGGAAACAATTCGATAAGAGACTTAAATTTAACTCAAAATATGTGCCTGAAAATATTTCTTAACTGTACCTAATTTTTATTAATTTATTTACTTTATTTTATTGCAATGACTGTGATTATATTATAATTATATGTTAAAACAATTGATTTCTGTCATTATATTTCACTGACTGTGTTCCAAAGCGGAAAATTTACTTTGAAGAGTAAATCTGGAAGTATTTTTTATCTGTATATAAATTAGAGTAATAAATGTATTTTATTTTATTGCAAGGAAAAATAATATAAATAATTATACAAGACTTGTTATATTTATCTGTATGGTATGTAGATTATTATCCACATCCATGAAGCAATAAATATTTCTATTTAAACCTTGTCAACATGGATTATATTCTAATCTATATTCTAAGATAGTTTGCAATATTACAAATATTTCAATAGTTTGGTACATTCTGAAAATATTTTTAATATACCAAAAAATATTTCAATGTCAAACACCAAAAATATTCCTGGTGTATTTTTGGAAGATTAAAATTCGTCTAATGTTCCAAAAACGTGTTAAAATATTTCTGGAGTGGAATGTGAGAATATGTTTAAAAAATATTCCTAAGATATTTTGGAATATTCTTTGCTATTAAAGAAAATAAGAAAGTTGGGGTTAGTTGTCAACCTACGCGCCTGCTATTCACATTAAAAAAATTCGTGCGACTGATTATGGGTTAACTGTGTGCCATACAAAATTAAAATAATGTTTACAAGCGTGAAAGAATCAACACAACAAGGCTGAGCATAAAAGTATAGCAAATTCATTGTATATTGCACGTACTGAAGTATGCAATGTATACGCGACAGAGGTGTGCGCCGCGAAAGGCTGAGTCGTGTGGCCGCACGACTCATACGCTCGGGTAAGAGGCCGAGTCTTTCGGATTAACCTTTTATTATAAACGTCTGATCCGTCTGGTACGAACGGACAGCTCGTCCGGCCGGAAGACTCACACTCTTATTGAATCATTCTTTCAAAAAATATCTTGATAAAAGCTTCAGACGTGTGGGCCAAGCGGTTCATCCTCCTGCTCTATTCTCCGTGTAACTGAGTGACGCGGTGGCACAAACGAACCACGGAACAAAAAGAACAAAGCGTTCATCGAGAGACCAAGACGTGTTCGTTCGTGTTTATAACCTATTTGTTATAGTGACACGTCGCGAG
>JABFOY010000052.1:0-10544 GCA_022817705.1 Baryconus sp. ZL-2020
AATGGATAATTTCTACGGACTATTTTATTATTGAAACTAATTCCCATGTGGAGAAAAAAGGGAATAATAATTATGTTGAAAATTTGAAAAATTTTTATTTTAACTAATGAAAAAAAAAGGAATTTTATGAAAAAAATATTGCAATTTGAGAAGTTATTTTCTTATAAAAAAGAGCCAGCAGAAGATTATCGACACAAAATTAATGTAACTAACAAAAATAAAATAGTCCGTAGAAATTATCCATTACCATTTTTTTGAGAAATGCAGTTACACAAGAAATAGATAAAATGTTAAACGAGGGAATAATTGAACGGTCTGCTAATCCGTATTGTAATCCTCTTAAAATCGTTGAAAAAGTTAACGGAAAAGTTAGAATTTGCCTAGATATGTGATACTTAAATGATATTATCGAGTCTGATAACGAATTTTCGTCACTAATTAACGAAATAATGCAACAGTTCCTTGGGGCAAAGTTTATTTCTAAGGGTGACTTGACCAATGGTTACTGGCAGGTACCAGTAAACATTACAAGAACAGAATTATACATTATCATTGCCGAAATCTGTATTCTTTTAGAAAAAAGTCAATTTTTTGGGATACATTTTGCCTGTAAAAGGTGTTGAACCGGATCCGGGTAGATTGAAGGTTATCAAGAACTTTGCTACACCAAAAAATAAAAAATAATTTTTATTAAGTTTTGAACTGGTATCGAAAATTCTATTCCAAATACTCAGATCGCACACCTATTTTTCGAACATTGATTGGTGGAAAAAATCCGTGGAACTGGACTGACGAACATAAAAAAGCTATTGACGATTTGAGAGATAACTTTGTTGATTGTGTAATATTACATCATGTCAATTTCGGATTACCCTTTTATTTACAAACAGATGCATCGGATAAGGGGATAAGCTGCATTCGTTATCAAGACGACAAAAATGGACATCATTTTTTGATTTCTATTGTTAGTCGTGTTCTCAAAACCACCGAAATTTATTACACAACAACAGAAAAAGAATTGCTCGCGATTGTATTCTCTATATTTAAGTTGAATGCATATTTGAAGGTTTAAAAATTTAAAATAAGAAGTGACCATAAAGCTTTATAATATCTAAATAGCGCGCGTTTCCTTAATTCAAGATTGATAAAATGGAATTTATTTTTACAGTCGTAAGATTTTGTTGTCGAGTATTGCCCAGGAAAAAACAACATCGTAGCTGATTTTTTCAGTCGGAATCCAAAGAGCAAATTTCACGAAAAAACAATAAGAGCTGAGATATCGTCCCTCTGTTTATCATTTGTTTCACACAATTAATTGCATGGAAAAATTGAGATTTTATTTAATCAATTAATGCGAACTGATAAAGATTTTATGAGTCAAATCAAAGATCTTACTAAAGAGCAAAAAATGATGAATATATAAAGACTGTTGGTTTAATAATAATGAACAAGTTCCTTTTTATGTTTTAATTAACTTAATGAACAAACTTTATTTTTATTACGTTGCGTGCTACATTATTGCTTGACTCGCTTCGACTGACTCCTCTCTCGAAAAGAAAAGATTATTATAACGCTGCCCTCTAGTCGGGCTCGAAGTAATAACGTGGTAAATTTGAATTTAAACTTATCCATTTCACCCCCCGTTGGAATTAAAAATTTCAACTCAACTAAACAAAACAAGCGACTGTGAAAAATGATACATCTGATTGACAATATGTAAGATAATAAACTTGATAAAAAGTGGACTGTATTTTTATATATGTGTAACGCGATAATTTGAAAATATAAATTTCATAAACTTAAACTATAATTACAAAAGAACTTAGATCTAAACCCTAGTTAAAGTTGACAATCGGTAGGGTTATCCTCTATCGGTAAAGGTGCCAACTTCTTCAAACTGCGCCGAAAGGTTCCCTTTGTCGTAGCCACGTCCACAACTCTGACAATACCATCGCCCCCTGGGATAACGCTAATGATGCGTCCTGTAATCCACTGAAGTGGAGGCAAGTTGTCTTCGACCAACAGGACAAGCGATCCAATGGTGACATTCTCAGTTCCTGAATGCCACTTAGCACGGGTCTGCAGCTGATGTAAGTACTCCGACTGCCATCGACGCCAGAAATGCCGCCTCAGTCTCTGCATGTGCCGCCATCTTGACAGAATGTTTTCTGAAATATCAAGGGAATCTCTTGAGCCAAGTTCTAAAGGACTCGAACCAATAAGGAAGTGGGCGGGAGTTAACACTGAATAATCTTTTGGATCCGCGGACATAGGAACAAGAGGTCGGGAATTCAAAACGGCCTCTATCTCTGCAAGTAGAGTACTATATTCCTCGAATGTGTATGTCAACCCCATGTTATGGTATAAAAATGTTTTTTCATACTTCGGACGGCAGACTCCCAAAGCCCACCAAAGTGCGGCGAGCGGGGTGGTATAAAGGACCACTCGATTCCGCGAGCTGATAGATCTTGCTTTAACTTGTTGTCATTTTCCCTTAAGAAATCGTATATCTCTCGGAGTTCACGAGCTGCGCCTACAAAATTCGTGGCGTTGTCCGAATATATGGTTGTGCATATTCCCCTTCGAGCCACGAAGCGACGCAATGCCGCCATGAAAGCTTCTGTCGTTAAGTCTGAGACAACCTCTAAATGCACCGCTTTTGTGGCGAAACAGACGAAGACTGCGGCATATCCCTTTCCAACGTGTATTCTGCCACGTCTTCGACTTTCTCGAACGTGAAGGGGTCCCGCATAATCGACTCCTGTGGTTTCGAAGGGCCGACTAGGTACATTCACTCGTGCGGAGGGTAGATTCCCCATTTTTAATTTTGGTAGCCGAGGTCGATACTTAAAACACGGAATACAATTTCTCGTCACCTTTTTCGCTTCTTGTCCTCCAGCAATAGGCCAATACTGCAGCCTTATCATGTACAATAATTGCTGAGGACCACAATGGTGTAACTTAATGTGTTCGTCTTGCAATATCACCGTTGTAAGATGATGCTTGGAAGGTAAGATTATCGGGTGCTTCGCAACTTCCGGTAAGTCTGCGTTTCTCAGTCTTCCGCCAACCCGAAGCAAACCTTCTTCGTCCAGAAAGGGGTCCAACGGAAGCAATTTACTTGTCGGATCTATAGGCTTTCCTGCCTGTGAGTGAGCTACTTCTTTGGGGAAAACCTCTGCCTGCAGCCATTTAAGTATCTGTTTCCGGGACTGATCGAGCTCTCCAGTTGTCAAAGGTCCAGATAGTGATGGTTTCTGAACTTTCTCTAGTTTCTTTCTGGAGCAAGCGTTTAACAAATTATTTCGGTACCGAATGCAGTAAGCGATTACGCGTTGAAGTTTCGAAAATGTGGAGTAACGTCGCAATAAATTGAAATTTATACTGTAAATAATTGTCGCAACTACTGATTCTATAGTAACATTTGTTTCTCCACCGGGTGGAGTGGGAGGCCATTCTGCAGAATCAGTTATCCAAGGGGGACCAGACCACCAAAGATCCACATCTTGAAGTTTTGACGCGGGTAAGCCCCTTGACAACAGATCTGCGGGATTCATTTTGGTTGGAACGTGGTGCCACTTACTGTTGACAGTAAGCTCACGAATTTGAGTCACTCTGTTTACTTCGAAAACCTTTTTGAACGGTGGCGACTTTATCCAGGAAAGTACAATCATAGAATCAGTCCACAAATGCACCTCCGAAATTTCACATTTCAATGCAGTTCTGACAACAGAGTTCAATTTAGATAGCAGTAAAGCCGCGCACAGTTCCAATCGGGGAAGAGTGAGACTCTTGAGAGGAGCTACTTTCGTTTTCGAGCACAATAGTCGCGATTCGGTGGTTCCGTTCTGGTTGGTGCTCACAACGTAGATACACGCTCCATAGGCTTTTTCAGAAGCGTCGGAGAAGCCATGTAGAATGATTGCGCCTGGGTTTGCTGGTTTCACGTTCCGAGGTATTTTCAACTTAGACAAGGATGGAAGAGCGTCGAGATAACCTTTCCATTTGGCCTCAAAAATCGTATTAACCTCATCGTCCCAACTAATTTTTTGTTCCCATAACTCTTGCATTAGGATTTTTGCAGTTATGATTACTGGACCTATAATCCCTAAAGGATCATAGATTCTCGCAATCGCTGACAAAACATTTCTCTTCGTGAGCTTGAGCTCTGGTAGAGTTTGAATGTCGTACTGAAAATAATCTCCGGTGCTATTCCATAATAATCCTAACGTTTTAATCGCATCGTTTTGCTTCAAAATTAATAGATCATCTGCTTTGGTCTCATTTTCCAGTTTCTGCAGTATGCGGGGATCATTGGAACGCCATTTCCGAAGTACGAATTTACCAGCTTGTAGTATTTTCGAAACCCTAACTTGTTGTATGATAGCTTCCTCCAAAGTAGATGCTCCCGACAGGACGTCATCCATGTAAAAATCGTCTCGTATAATGGAGGCAGCATCTGGAAACTCCTCTTCCGAAAGTGAAGCCAACTCCCTCAGACATCGAATTGATAAAAAGGGGGCACACGCTGTCCCGTAAGTCACGGTTTTAAGAGAGAAAATTTGCACTGGCTGCTCCGGATTTTCCCTCCATAGAATTAGTTGCAGACTACGGTCTTCTTCGACCACTTCAATCTGGCGGAACATTTGCGCTATGTCTGCAGTGAAGACGTACTCATGTAGTCGAAAACGCAGCAAAATATCCACGATATTATTTTGTAGGTTAGGGCCCTGCAGTAACCGATCATTTAAAGATGTTCCCAAGGATGTCTTAGAAGATGCATCGAAGACAACACGAAGTTTTGTTGTCAAGCTAGAAGATCTGAGAACGGGTTGGTGTGGAATGTAGTAACATTCCTTCGATTGTAGTGCTTCATTGTGGTAAGGGACCATGTGACCTTGCGTTGCATAATCTGTCAAAAATTCAAAGTATTGCTTCTTCAAGTCCGGCTGTTTCTCAAATTTGCGTTCGATAGACAAAAGTCGACGATATGCAGTCTGATACGACTCTCCCAAGGGGATATCCTTGTTCTGAGGTAACGTCACGCGAAAACGGCCGTCTGAATTTCTTTCGTGCGTTTGCACGAACTGGCGCTCGCAGTAGTCTTCAAAATCGACTTTACGCTCACAGTTCACCTCCTCGATTTTCCAAAAATTCTCGATTTGTTCTGTCAATCCCAAGGAAGTTAATAGATTACACGAAGTGTGCCTAGCTGCTGCTCTCTGTTGACCCAGTTCGCCTCCCACTATCCATCCAAAATGCGTTTTCTGGAAAGCTGGCTGTCCTGGGTTGGAGATATTTTCCCCTGGGATGAGGAGCTGCCAAAATAGCCCGGCACCGATGAGAACGTCTACTGTCCCTGGAGTCATGAAGTTTGGATCAGCAAGTTCAATTCCCGCCGGAACCGCGATTTGACTCGCATGCAAAGAAATTTGTGGTTGTTTTTCGGTGATTGCGGTGATGATTTGACATTCGATTTCCACGGCGAAGCGAGAGATCGTTGATCTGAGCATGACCTTTGCAGATTTGTTAGTATCCAACGTGGTCTGGTTGATGCCTGTAATGGGAATATTACTCGATTGACACTTAAGTTTTAACCGCCGTGCTAGATCTGTTGTCAATAGGTTCACTTGGGAGCCTGGATCCAGAAGTGCACGACACTCGAACTGATTACCGTCTGCGTCGCTGATAAAAATTACTGCTGTTGATAAAATAATCGTGGATCCTTGTTTCGGAGTGCAGTGGCTCACCACTCGACTGCTGTTTGGAGGTTCAATTGTTGCCCTTTGCTGTTCTTGCAAGTTTGGTGTTACTTGATTTCTGTGTAGAAAGGTATTGTGCTTTCTTCCACAAACGCGACATGATGAAGACCTACATTCTCTAGCTGCATGTCCGCGTTTCAAACAATTCAGACATAATCGCTGTTTCCTAACCTCTTGATCTCTTCCATCAGGCGACATTTTCAGGAATTTATCGCATTTGTAAATATTATGAGATCCGTTACAAATAACACACGTAGGAGCTGATTCGTTTACCTTGGTCTCACATTTCGTTGCTGAAAGGGCGACTTTCTGATCTTTTTGTTTAGACGTGGTTTTCCCTTGGGCATTGTCCTGCTTGCTTTTTCCTCTATCTAACATCTCATAGATTTGGCAACGCTTTTCTATAAATCTAAGAAGATCTTCCAAATCTGGTAATACTTCTGCGTCTTCGTAACCAGTTTCCTTCTCCCATTCCTCTTTTGTCGATGAATCTAACTTGCCAGTAACGAGGTAGATTAGCATGGTGTCCCATCCTTCGACTGGTTGTTTGAGGGATTTAAGGGCTCTGATATGTGTTCTCACACTGTCGACTAATGCCCTCAAATTTGTGTAATTGGACTTCGGAATGGCGGGATATTCGAACAACCCCTTTATATGCGTATTAATTATCAATTTGTTATTCGCATAACGATTCTCCAAAAGCGTCCACGCTTCTTGATAATTACAGTCCGTTGCTTCTAAAGCCGATATTATGTTTAAAGCTTCGTCTTTTAGCAGTCCGCGCAAAATCTGAAATTTCTGTACTCCTGGAATATTTTGTTCGTGGACTGCTTTGGTGAAGGCATCTCTAAAGCATAACCAGTGTTCGTATTTTCCCGTGAACGGTTGTATATTGAGCGGTGGTAGTTTGACCTTTAGCACTGAGCTGCTGGCTGCGTTTTGCGATGACGTGATTTGTTGTTCATGAGCGTTAGATACATTTGCACTTTGAATTTTCTTCCTTGCGTTTGCCATTGCTTTATAATAGAGATCTTCATATAAGCCTACCTTGTCCAAGTTTTCTGTTTTTATTTGCAAATATTTTTCATTTTGAAGTTTACTATCGAATTCCATACTTAATCTCTCGAACTGCTGCCAGGACTCTGGGATGCGTTCGTATCTTTCAATCAGTTGAAGAATGTCACCCTCGTCCCTTTCAACGTAGGCAAAGAAAGTCTTGAGCTGCCGTTTTACAAATGTGAGTTTGCTGCTCAACGCCTGTAATTCTGATTCCGTGTTATCTGCTATTTTTTCGGTTGGCATTTTGATTTATTTGCGCAGTACTAGTTTCAAGATTGATTATTTTATTAAAATATTCACACGGTTTAATAATGCAAAATGACAACAAGAAATATGAAATGATACACAAAATAATATTCACGGTATTTAAATAAAGATATTAAAATATTTTATATCTATCCCACAAAGAGCTCAACAATTCGAGACAATATCAAAATTACACAATTTGAAAACTTAAATCTCAGAATTAGATTGTGAAATTAAATGTAAACAATACTCTAGTTAAGAAATTAAATATAAATAGCAATTATGTTATGAAATTAAATGTAAACAATATTAGGTTATGAATTAAATATAAATAGCAATTAGGTTATGAAATTAAATGTAAACAATATTAGGTTATGAATTAAATATAAATAGCAATTAGGTTATGAAATTAAATGCTTTAAAGATACAGTTTCAAATTTTGTTATTGTTTACTTTATTTGTTTGGAAAGAATAAATTAGGAAGAAATGAATTAAGGACAAAAGGAAAAGCAATAGGGAATAATTCCCATAACCTGGCTCAAGTATCCCTCGTCGACCGTCAGAACTGTCAGCACAAAGAAGCAGAAGAAACGCCCCGCGCCGATTGCAGTCCAGCCTGTCAACAACAAAATGCAGAACAAAGTCCGTGTTTGTGTATGTTCCTCGAATTTTCAGCTTTGCTCGATATGTTGATCGATCAAGTTTAGCAGGTGGCTCCCTGTTGCGGCGTTATTGGAACTCCTCACGTGATTGATAATGGCGTCTCACGAAACAGCGAATGTTTCTTGGAAAGACGACTGGATTCTCGGAAAATGGTTGCTGCCTCGCTTACTTGATTTGATATCACTCAAATTTCAGGAAAATGCATATAGCTTTGATTGCACTCCCTGCCCCTTGCGTTGAGATTGACTTTGAATTACTGAGTCATCATTTTAGCACGCACTTTTGTTCGTCGTTGTCGAACGCCAATGTGCTTCAGTTGAAACACTTGAAGAATTGAAATCCGTAGTTTTATGACATTCGAAACTTACCAATCCGGCTCGAATTGACCAAATGTTGGATTAATAATTATGAACAAGTTCCTTCTTATGTTTTAATTAACTTAACGAACAAACTTTATTTTTATTACGTTGCGTGCTACATTATTGCTTGATTCGCTTCGACTGACTTCTCTCTTCTCGAAAAGAAAAGATTATTATAACGCTACCCTCTAGTGGGGCTCGAAGTAATAACGTGGTAAATTTGAATTTAAACTTATCCAAAGACAATAATCTCTAACTTGGAGAATGATAAATTGAAACAATACTTTCTTGTTCATAATGATATGTTATTCTATAAACATTTAAAATCGCAAAATTACCAAATTGTAGTCCATAATAATTTTGTTGAAAATCTTATTGATTATGTTCATAATAAATTAGGACATCCCGGTTTTTACAAAACCTTTTCATACATAAAACAGTCCAATTTTTGGAATAAAATGTGAAAAAATATCAAACAATTCATACGAACTTGCGATTTGTGCCAAAGAGTAAAGATACTCAATTTTGACATGTAAGGAAGGTATAATCAAAACAACCAAATTATTTAATAGCAGCCGATTTTTTCGGTCCCCTGCCTCGTTATATTGGAAGTGTTTAGTATATATTCGTTATTTTAGATGCCTTCTCTAAATATGTTAAATTATATGGAATTAAAAAGACGACAAATAATGTCGTTTTAAAGATTCTTTTTAATAAGTATATTCCAGAGATAGGAAAACCATTGAGAACATTAGCACATCATGGAACTCAATTTACGTCGCAGAATTGACGTCCGTCAACTTAGCAAAGCCACTTGCTCAAATCTAATTCGGACCTATCTCAGAATTTGTCGCTTTTTTGTCGTAAATTTGTCGTAAAAGAAAATATTGTCGCGTGCTTTTTTTTTTTTAAGAAAAAAGTGACTTTGCTAACTTGACGTCAACTTAGCAAGGCCACCGAATTAAAAAAAGAAAAATTAACAATAAAAATTTTGTCGCTCAACAACAATGCAAGACAAACAAAAATATTATTATTTTCAGATAAAACATAAAAAGATATTGTTCATAAATTACGTGCTTCGTCAAAAATGAGATTTCAAATAAAGCATTCGAATGAAACCCGGAAAAATAGAAAAACTTGTACGAAAAAATAGAGAAATAAAAGCGGCAAATTCCCGCACATAATGTTTATGAAAAACATTAAATTTATTAAATTTGGTCACGCCAGACCCGTGTCCATTTAGCAAAGCCAACCTGTACTGAAGCCGTATATAACTTAATTAATCCAATTAATTTAATTATTTTTAGATTGCGTCTTTTTGTCGGGTTTAATAATTGTTTACAAAAAAATTAGATTTATATTGTATTGAACTACTGTAAATTAAATAATAAGTAATGTCATGTAAGCGCAAACGTAATTAATACATAATTTTATTAATTAATGCAATCCGACAAATTTATTGCTTGCACGACAAAATAGAGAAATAAAAGCGACAAATTACCATATATAAATGTTTTCACTCTCTCTGATTTTCTCACACTGTAAAAGAAACCATGATTCGACTATATAAACATGGAGAGAAAAAATACCATTGAATATACAACACGTCACTGTTGAATAGGTTAGACTCAAAACAAAAAAGAATCTTGATTCTATTCTGAGCCAATGTTGTTTCAACATTGCGTTATTCAATATGTTATTCAACGTAACTGAATTAACTTTAAAACAACATTAACACGTTACGGAATCAACAAGATTCTATATTGTTTTAAGATTAACCTATTCATCAGTGAAATGTGAATTGTTTTAACACAATTTCCTCTCCGTGCAGTTCATTGTGAAAAGCAGAAATGCACACACATTTGTATAAATTCTGTTCATTTACGTTCAAATTAGAAGCCACTACTTTGTGAATATTATAGAATTAACATTCGTATTGAGTTTGAATTGTAACGTTAATTGTTTCGTAGTTTACAAGTTGTGTGTACATTTGTACATTTTACACTAAACTGTGTATAGTTTAATATACTTCTTGCCCACCTTCATTGACATCTCGTCTTTGCATACGTGTTTTGGCGTACTAAATATTGCTTTTTGCAATGTACATATGGAAAAAAATATTTTTCATACAACTTGTATACAATATTGACATTATATAGGTTTTGTCAGTAGAATGTTTAAGATTGACTGACGAATCGTTCGTCTTGAGTGGAATAGGCGCTTCGCTCGGGCCACCAAATCACTCGTGCGAAAAGACGCCCATTCCGCTCTAGATACACAATGTACTATTTTACGCATCGTATACAAGTATGAAAAATGTATGCCTATTAAACTATTGAACGGATTAGTTTTTGAAAAATTATTCAACATATAAATAGATTTTCTTGCAACAATAATTCTGCATTATATTAAGATATAAGTTACAAATTAAACATTAAATAAGCCTATACAAAAT
>JABFOY010000053.1:0-10482 GCA_022817705.1 Baryconus sp. ZL-2020
CATCTGGTATATATATATATATATATAGATATGCTACTGAAGATTAAAGTAAATAAGAATTTAATACAAAAAGAAGTTTCAAGATTTCATAATAACATAATTGGCTGTATGTAATGTAATAATAATACATTTTAGATTGTTTTCCATTTTAAAGTTGTATAACATTATACAATTTTTAAATCGCATTTTATATGCAAAACAATTTGTATAACGATTGTTTATCTAATTTTTAATATTTAATTAATTTTCAAATTTTTGTTAATCTAACTGGTTTAAATCGCAATAACTGGATTAATACAATCTTAAATTATGTTTTTCTATACTTGTATTTTCATATTTATGAATTATAAATAGTTCTAAAAAACAATTTAAATACTTTTGCAGTATTTCACCGAACAAAAAAGTAAAGCTAAGAGTAAATACGCACAGATCAAAACATCTTTAGTAGCTACTGGAGGAGGTGATTTTGATTATTTCAACAAGCTGACTCCGATAGACGAAGGATTTCTATCTTTTGTACATGATGCCACCATTACCGGCGATGACTCTGTCCAGGAGTCTGGCGTGGACTTGGTGAAACATATGCCGGAGGAAGTTTCCAGAGAACTGCAGGAGGAAGAAGATGAAGAGGTATTGGAGAAATAATCATGTAAATAAATCACTAAATTTAAAAATGTAAGACATGAATAAATTATAATAAGTTCTTTCATTGCAATATTTATTAACGTTTCCAATGTATTAGCTTATTTGTCATATTTTATGCTGTTACATTACCTGTGTTAAAAAACAAGTATTAATAAGTACAGTAACGTACAGAAACGTAGACAATAAACGGATAGACTGGTCGTGCGCTATCCGTTTATTGTCTATGTTTCTGTATGTTTCAATATATATTTATATGCTCTATACGTCGTTTTTAACAGGTACGACTCTAAAAATAAGACAGAAAAAAGCCGTTCAGTAACACTAGCTAACAGATTGCATTTTTTATATCAAATAATGTTTCTTTTTTCGTTTGTTAGCGCTAATTTGATAGCTTTATTTTTATATATTGCTAAGAAACTTAGGTTATCAACATTTTGTGTTAATGTGAATTATATTTTTTCATAATTACCCTAATAGCTAGGAATATTGTTGGTATATTCTGAAAATATTTTAAATATACTAAAGAAATATTTCAATATTCGACTCCAGAAATATTCCTGGTATATTTCTGGAAGATTGAAATTCGTTTAACATTCCAGAAATGTACCAAAAATATTTCTGGAGTTGGACATGATATATTTAAAAATTTTTCTAGGATATTTTGGAATATTCTTTGCTATTAAGGTGCAGCAAAATTTATAGAGTACAGTAGTATTATGGCAGAAATGACGAACTGTGATACTTTTAATTGTTTTTGTATGATTTTTAATAATTAATTTAAAAATATTTTGTACTAACAAATGAAGGTATGTGAAAAAATTATATGCAATAGACATTTTCCAATAAAAAACTGGAATTCACTTTTCAACAAAATTGTATTTTTTAAATTAAATTTTAGAAATATAAATAGTACACTATTTAATATAATAATATTATTTTTTATAATTAATGTTATTGTAATATTAATATACAATTTTAAAACCAATATACACTTTAAAGTATGTTAACAAATCAAAATAAGATTTTTTATTTCAATAAATGTTTTTTGTAATAATTTGGTTTTAATCACAATTTACATTGGCGATTTAACTCATCAGTTCCGAATTAAATCATTGAGTGCGAAATATGTAATGTATAACGTAAACCATTTTCAGAGGTTATGTTACTCTGTTCCGTACAAAGAATCTCTAATATCAAACAATATTCTGAAAACATGCAGAGAAATTTTTTTTGAAATACCTTGAGATATTCTAATGTCTATCCAAAATAATATTCTGGTTCAAAGCGCATACAGATTTATATAAATTCATAAAAGAATTACTTTTATGAAATTATATGAAACATGCAACAGACAATTCATAAAAATTCTATTAATTTCTAAAAATTTTATGAATTTGTTTTTATGATAGATTACATTTTATAGAACTAAACAGAAGTATAAAAATTTATGATTTATTCTGGAAAATTATAATTAGAAAACGTTCAGTTTTATGAATTTGGGATTCTCTGAATATCAATAGTTGTATTAAAGTATTAGGATACTTATATTATATGTCCAGAATTGTACGATATTCTTTAGTATGCTCAGAATATTGGAGTATTTTTTTATGCGAACATTAAAATGATTAATACTATTTTGCTATCATATCGCACAAGAATGTATGCCGTTATGGTGATGTTTCTTACAAACGTCGTACAAACATAATGTATGTGATGACTAAAAATGCCGTTAGTTAGATTTGATTTGTTAATAACCTTTATTTATTCGGTCATTCTTATAAAATACAATATGTTATTTTTCATTAAGTCGACGATTACTCACTTTTGTCTAAATGGGGCCGTTGTATGAAAGAAAAAAGGACCTGGAACCAGTTTTCTCAGATTCGTTTAATAAAGCATGACATTAGTTAGTTTCATTTTTACAAACGATATATGTTAATTTTCAGGACATTTTTTACGACGCAAGTGATAATATTGAAGAATTTGACCTTTCTGAAACTCAGAACTTTAAAGATGTCGAAGAACTTCTTTCTGAAG
This sequence comes from Baryconus sp. ZL-2020, assembly GCA_022817705.1. Lineage (NCBI taxonomy): Eukaryota > Metazoa > Arthropoda > Insecta > Hymenoptera > Scelionidae > Baryconus > Baryconus sp. ZL-2020. The sequence goes on from JABFOY010000053.1 coordinate 2,683, forward strand.
ATGAGGATGAATCACACATAAATTCATCATGTGTTCCACTGAAATCTACTAATATGCAGCGCAATACTTCTACTAAAACATCTGCTTCTTTGGCTCCATCAAAAATATTGCCTTCAACCTTGTCTCGAAACCGTGCTTCTATTGAAACTGTCTCGAATCGTTCAAACTTACGTTCGCCGCAAATAATTTCGCGAAAAAGGTCCTATACAACAATGGAGTCTGAAAATAATAATCCCATGCAAGATATGGCCTATTATGCTGCAGAAACATTTAAAATACAAAAACTGTATTATGAAGAAAACATTTCATTGAAAAGAAGAATTGTTGACATTTTTGCAAAAATTAGTAACGCTGCCTGCTCATATCTTGAAAAATATTTCCGTTAACGGAAAACTCGTTTGTACCGTTGTTATTCATTACATTTCTTTATTTTAAGATTGAATTATTTAATTATTTTTACACTGCGATTCACATGATACTGTGTAATTGTACAACAAATTTTCTTTACGTATTACTTATTTTATCTCGAGTTAACAATATTCGCGTGTGTTGCCGTACATTTTTAATTCATGCTATTTCTCGCATTAAATTGTTCAACAAAAATGGACAAAGTGCGTGACATTCTACCGTAATATATTACATTGTATAAAAATATGCTAAATTTTCGCTCGATTGTTTTTTTTTATTTTAAACAAGGAAATTTGATTAGCTTTTATATAAGCATTTGTTTCATTAGTTCTAGCAACGATTAACAAAGACTGACAATAATGCGTGATAAGTGAAAAGACTGATATAACTTACAGTATTTTTATAAAATAAAAGAGAAAATATTTCAAAGTAATCGCTCTAAGTTATGAAAAATGTAATTTATTTTTATAGCATGTTAAAGGTGCAATTATATGACAATGATTATATCTTATGCATTTAAATAAAAATTAAAAATATATATAATATATGTATTAAATATAATATAATACTTACATAAATGTATTTATAAAAAATGTAAAATGTTACAGTTGTAATTGTGTTATTTTTAATAAAAAATTTAACAAATTTTTTATTTGTTATTTGAATTTTATATTTGTTGATCTGTTTTTCCTAATGTTTATGAATAGAAGAAATCGAAAATGTATAAAAATATCTTTAGAAATACATCAAGTATGCGTTAACTTATTCAAATATATTAAAATAGAAAAATTAAATAATTTTGGTTACGCTCTTTGTGCTGATTTTTTATGAGCTGTTCAATTTCAGTAATTTGTAGAAGAAGTTTTCCTCATCAAACATGATTTACATATACAAAAAGTATCTTAAATACGCATGCATTTTATACACAAATTCAAATTCATAAATTTTATATAAAAATTTCGCTGAGCAGTATCCAAAAATTGGTAATAAATTTCAGGTCAATAAAGCCAGCTACTTTGTGCAAATTAATAATTAAATAGCTTACTAAAAATTAAATTACTTACTAGTTATCATTAAATGTGGTTTTCGCCGTAACAAAAAAAGAAATTGGATAATTATAATTCTCTATTATTATACCGTTTAAAGACTCATTTCTACCACAAAATAGACCTTCAGAAATTTACAGTATTATATGTCACACTTTCCAATTTCTTGGAAATTAAAACATGTTTTCTGATTTTAAATATAGCTACAATTTGGGATTTTTCTAACTATTTCTTATGTATTTCAAATTTTTACATCTTCTAACTTTTAAAGTAAAAATACTGAATTAAAAATATGAACTTATTATAAATATATATATGTGTGTGTATAAATATACAAGGCGTATTTTCATTTTAATTTAACAACAGAAACGATAATACCTCCCAGGCAACCACTATGCTGGCAGTTGTAAAAATGCGATAGGAATGTTAACATTTTGTAAAACATTCATACCGCATTTTTACAACTACAAGTATAGTGGTTGCCTAGGCTTGCAATTTTGACAAATTAATTGTTTATAACGTTCACATGTATGCCAAATGGTGATAAACTTTAATTTTAAACGTGATATCAAACATATTTTATGTACATTTAAATTTCAAACATTGAAAGATTCGAGAAAAGTTCTAGAAAAAAAGTTCTAGAAAGTTCTAGAAAAAACTAGACAAAACGACCTTGTAATAAAAATTTTGAAAGAAATTTAAATTATTATTAAAAGTGTCTTGCTTATAATGCCCGGATATACCAAATACAAAAAATGTGTAATTGAACAGTTCATTCTAATATACTTGAAACTTCTCAAACAAATAAAACAGATGGATCCTGTAGTTATTAATTTAATTCTTTTGTTTTCTGCATAGTTGTAGGTGGTTATTTAAATAACAGCAAAAAAATGCAGCTATATTAAATTAAGAATAAACGAAAGACAATATTTAAATTAAAAACCAAACAACATTATGTGAAGTAAATATTTATATGAAAAACCCTATTAGAATAAGAACATACAAATTATGTTGGTGTTACGTCAGAATGTCCAGCGGAAATTCAAAAATTAACGTTAATATTATTTTCTTTCAACGTTTCGTACATCAGAAACGTTAATTAACCTTTAAAGTAACATTCGTTTAATATTGTTCTATAAGGGAATATTTTCCAAGTAACTGGAAATTGTCTTCGTGTTCTTAGGGTATATTCGAAATAAAAATAAATAAACGTAGGTAACAATAATTCCTTCATCTTTTTTAATCGATAAACTTTAATATTGTACAAATAAAATAATTGTATTATTATTAACTATAATTGTATCCCTATTAATATTAATTAATCTTATTTGTTGATACTCATATAGAATAACAATTAATCGAAATTAAAATTTAGAGGATGACAGAAAAATTAAATAATGTAATAATAAATTGTACTTAATAAATACTATTACAAAAATAGAAAAAATTGTTTCTTTGTTATTTTAATTGAAATATTGTTCCGTAAGATTGCGTCGAGCAATTCGTCCTTCTTCAAGGAGCCCCGCTCGATTCAATTCAGCCATAGCAGGTAACAATTGATATTGATGAGCTTCATTTCGACCACAATCATACAGGGGTACTGTTTCGCTTTTCCTCATATTATGTAAAATGCAACAAGTATTAATAATTTTGGAAGCAACAGTTGGTCGATAATGTAACACTCGTTGCTTAAGTAAGCATCGAAAAACCATTTTTATGTCGCCGTTGCATCTCTCTATCGTTGATCTTTCTCTTAAGAAGACATCATTAAATAATTTTTCTGGAGATCCTCGTGTTACAGTGTCATATGGAGTTATGAGCCAAGGGCGTAGTGCGTAACCTGAATCTCCTGTAAATGTAAAAGACAAATAAGTGAGCATATCTGTATAGATTTTTTAAACATACAAACTGTTTCTATTGTGTCGCATGTGTCTCTCACGTGTATTATATGTTATAAAATTTTAATTTTACAGCAAACTACTGTCATTAGTAAAAAATTGTATTGCGTGACTATTTTCAATTTCACTTAATATCAAACATTTTTTTATCATTTTCAAAATTAATGCCGACATATAAAATACAGTTGAAATAAAGGAGACAGAGGAAACATGGGAAAAGTATTTGTAAATTATTAAAGCAATAATTTAACATGAATACGAAAAAGTACCGAACAAATGGAACTGTTCATCTGGCCATTCTTGGTAAATACTTTCTACTATTTTCCTAACACCAGACATTGTCCATATATGCGCGTCATGAACGCTTCCCGGAAACTTTGCGTTTACACTTCTGATGAAACAATTACTATCACAAATCTATAGGAACGAAAAATAACAAATAAATAGTTATCATAGAGTTTGGATTGCTTTTTTTCTTTCTTCTATCAGTTACAATTCGTAATAACATTAGAGTGTTACTACAGCGTATTGTATCAGATTATACAATAAATCAATTTACCAATTGCACATTGATGGAATGAAATCCCTTCCTGTTTACATAAATATGCTCTGGGAACTGCTCATTACCCTCGTATGGAGCAATGATTGCAACATGAGTGCAATCAATGCAACCAATTGCAGGCAGGCCAAATGCATCGATGAAACTATTCAAAAGTATTTTACTTTTGTAAACTATATTTACAATGGAGTTTATTGCAAGTTTATTACATTATAATTACAAAAAAAATTATACGAACCAACGTGGAAAGGAATCCTCAAAAATGTCTCAAACAATTAGAAAAGAAAATAAAAACCTTAATTTTGATACCTTTTTAGCTTTTTCCGAACCTTCTTAGTTTTTCAGAGACTTTCAGAGCTAATTTTCATAAAGATAATTAAAAACAAACATTCTCTCCAAAAGAACCCGAATTTTCATAAATATATAATAACACTAGATAAATTCTCGCAAATTGGCATTATATGGTTTTGGAAGTATGTGTTCTATTGTAGATATTGTAAGGAAAAGACTTAAAAAAATGTCATAAGAAATGATAAAATTGCTTTACTCATTGCGCACTCTACGTAATTCATGAAGATCTATTGGAAACTTGATCCATGCATTTAAAACATCTGAATTGTTTGCAGCATCAATAATTTCATTTATACATCTTGATACCGTGGGTTGACTAGCGTCGAAGTGAACATTGGAAGCAATATCTAGTTGGTACGAACCAGTGGCAAAAAACCTCAAAGCAATGAGAACCTAAGTAATTTCTTAATCGAATTATTAACCCTTCGTTAATAGGAGTGCAATTTTTTACGAGTTTAGTAAACAATGAGGACCGCCTTAACCATGTTTTTATATAAATAGTAATCAAAACCTGTCAATTTAAATTAGCTTCGAATCATAATTAACGAATTTATATTAACATGAAAATGTATAATAATTACTTTAACCTTAATTTTCTGTAAAAAACTTCACTACAAAGTATTGTTTTAAAATTGTAAATTGTGCAAATCCAAACTTTACATTGTGATTTGTTTTAAGTTGATGAATTTGAATTTTAAATGTAATTTTATGTTTTTTGTATATCAAAATATAATTTCATTCATTTTAAATGAAAGGTTTTAAGATGACTGAGGGCCATAAGCTTACTAATAAACGGCTAAAACGAACGCAAGTGTCTATACTCTAATGGCTTATTATAATTAAAAATGATTTAAAATATTTTATATATATGACATACATATTTATTTTTATATACGTGCAGTTTTTGTATTATTATATGCATGTATATATACAAAGGACGTTCAATAACTAAAGAGAAAAACTGATGTACAAAAAAATGTTTATCTTAAAAAAATGAGACTTTCTCTACTTCTTAATGTAATCCCCACGAATATTCCCTGCTGAAAAAATTTATCTGGGATTTCCAACTGGGTTTCCTAATTGGGATTCCTAATGTGATTTTGGCGTAGGAATTCTACTAGGAATCCCATCAGTAATCCCATTTGGAAAAAAGCTTATAAATGTTTTAATTTGAACATGTTATAATTTTTTATATTTAAACGAAATTTGATGTTTCCGTTTCGATTATATTAAAATTCCCAATTAGGATTCCTATTAGAATTCCTACTAGAATTCGTATTAGGATTCCTATTAGGATTTCTCTCGGGATTACTATCAGGAATCCTATTAGAATTCTTATTGAAATGACTAATTGACATTCCTAGTGGGATTTCCATGCCAAATTCACATTAGATATCCCAATTAAGAATCCCAGTTGGGAATCAGGTAGATTTTTTCAACAGGGTTATTAATACACTTGTCCAAACGATGATCTAGTTTTATTTATACCTGATACAAAGAAGTCTCGTTGTTTCAGCCAATTTGTGACAGTAGTAAGAATAAAGAAAGCATTTATAAAGCTTTTGTCGAGAAAAAGTAACAAAAAAATTTGACGTTTGATAGTTCATCAGAGTTATGTTTGATGTAGTCAGAATTTTATCACAAAAATCACAAACTTTTGTCAGGAAATTGTTATGTTTTGAACAGAGGCATTTTTTTCACAAGGGTAAATATAAATGATTTAAAAACTGAATAAATTGGAAAATGTTGAAATATGAATGTCTGTTACAAGCTGATTTGTTATAGATCAAAACATATAAATTAAAAAAATTCTATGAAAAAATATAAAATATATTGTTAAAATTTTTATATTATTCTGTAGATGTTAATCTTCGCATGATCATGTACTCCTGCTTTATAGTCATTTTATAAATTACAAATAAATAAATAATAATATAGAATGTTTTTCGATTGTTCTGTAAATATCTAATCTCTTTACACACATGCACACACGTGCGCATGCGCACACATACATACACAATTATATTTATACAATTTATAAACATTTCTTGATTTCAAAATGGTGCATCGAACATTATGAAACATATAGTAAATCGCTACAAAGGATTTAATATAGATTTTTCTATATTGATAATATAAAATTAATTTTTATATGTGTTTGCCCGTAGTGTACAATGTTTTTGCCAACAGCGGGTGTAAAAGTATTTGTAAGAATCCCGATTATTTCTCTTCTTAAAGCTTCAAATAAAATATTATATGTACTGTTATAAAAGTGCTCTTTAATATTAAAGTATTGCCAGAATAAATTACAGGAAAATTATTTACTAGGAATAAAAGTTTTAGTATGGCAAAAGAAATAAAAGTCTTAAAAAGTGTATAACTATGTTATAAAAAAATATTTTATTAACGAAGTCATTATGTGGTTTCACAAATTTAACTTTGTGGTTTTGAAAACAAATATTTCATATAAGAATAAAACAATAACATATTAGAACTTAATATACATACTTTTTTGTCAAGACTTATTGAAGAAGCACGACGTGCAACTACATATGGTTCCAATAGTCGAACAAAGCTTTTAGTCATTTCCTTGGACAGACGAAATAGCGTTTTAAATTTGGTATCCTCCAATTCGAAAACATGGTCCCAGTGCACGTCCAATACATCATCTTCAATGTGTAAATTATTTTGCAAATAATATTGCATTGCAACTGCATTTGTATATGCAGCCATAGCCGTACTTTAAATAAAATATTATAATATTCATATTGTAATGATTTAGGACAATTAAAAATATATAAATAAAAATATATAACATTAAGAGATCTCTATATAAAAAAGGGAATAATAATAACTTATTAAAATGACACATTCATTACCAGAATTTAAAAACCATTTTTTCCAATTTTTGTTTTGCTCTTTTATTTCAGTTCCCAGCTAGGTTATGTTTATATGTAAATATATGTTTTTAATTGTTTGCTAATAACACAAACTTACTTTATATAACTTTTTACCATTTAAAACTTAATTGTAATTATGAATATTCGTATAAACTATTCATGAAATTGTAAAAAATTAAAATTATACGTTTCTTTTGAAAGGAAAAGTAAAATGTTTCTTTACAATATATTCAAAATGATATATTCAATTTACACTTACGTGATTTTACGATACGAAGACACGATTGTAATTTGCAAAACAAATTGCAATTTGTGCAGAAATATATATATAAATTTATTTATACTTTTGACATATAAATAGAATGATAGAAATGTTTCGTAATAGCGTAACCACGGAATTATCCAAACATAGAACAGAAACATTCTGAATCTTCTATTCCACTGTTGCCAAATCTTTCGAGTAAGCGATACGATAAGACTTATTCGATGTAATGTCTTACTGAATAGCACCCCAGGGTCACTTTTGTTCAGCGTTAATTTTAATAATGAAAAAAAGACAGAGGAAACTCTGAAAACGTATGTGTACACTTGCAGAAGATGCTAGTAGTAATGGCAGAAGTATTTATTAAATTAATAGA
>JABFOY010000054.1:0-10466 GCA_022817705.1 Baryconus sp. ZL-2020
AATGTAGTTTATGTTAGTGAGAATCCAAATAATAAAGATACAAAAGTAAAAAAATTTATATTAATGAAACAAAAATAGGCAGAAGAGACTATACGGTAAATGGAGGTCTCATGCGAATCGTCTCGTTGTATGCGGTGATTTTTTTTTTTTTTTTTTAATTTAAACAAAAATACGTTATTTCATTTGATGGAAAATTTGACTATAAAAATTGATACACTTTTGAGACGTTAAAAGATTCGATATTCCTTTAAAGTTACTGAGAAATTAATTTTTATTGATAAATGTATTTCGAAAAAATACTTACCTTATGACGTGACTTCGACATTGTGATTGATTATAAGTCTAAGAAATAGGACAAACCTTTTCGACGACAATACTTATCAAAAATTTCATTTGTATTTATAAATATATTTCGTACAAATACTTACCTTATGATGCGAATTCCGTATTGCGATTGACTAGAAGTCCGACAAGTAGCATAATACTAATGAAAAATAATTATTATTATTTTGCAATATAAGTGTGAAAGCAATTTTTTGTCTCGCGTACATAAAAAATACCATCATTTCTAATGAATATTTCTTTATTAAAAAAGTATTTTCCACACAATACTTTTAAATACATTTATATTAGTATATATCATGAAATAATTGATCCATTTTTTGTGAAACATAAAATGGCAACGTATTGAACGTACAATGATAGATTGCGCAAACAACGATTTTTAATTTAAAAAACTATGAATAAATATGAAAATTGCTATGATGAAGAACAAAAACAAATCTAACAAGTAGGAAAACGCAAAAATTTTACAATTATTTACGTTTTTTTTTAATTACAAATCATCTATTGCGCAGTGGATTATTACACAATTGGTAACTTGCTCGGAAAATCGCTGACAATTTTTATACATTTTTCTTATCAAGTTATTATTACTCCAATTTCAATATTCTTTTTTCTTCTAAGGATAAGGGGATAAAAATGGTACACTATTTACTTGCGTGATATATATTTATTAAGGAAAGGTGAAATAAAAGGCACCGCTGTAATTTAACGAAAATTTGTAATAATTACATTTTTTTTCGTAAAATACATTCATATTACTATAATCATAGTATAAAAGATATGTGTCTACATCGTATTACAATTCAATATTACTGTACATTTTAACAAACTCCATTAGAAAACGTACGATTGTTCAGGTTAAACATTGAATTCATGATCGTTATATAATGTACAAACATTTCAAGAAGATATTTTCCAAAAAAAATATTTTGAAATGTATTTTAATAATTACAAACATTTAATTTAAATTATACTTATATTTGTAACGAAGGAACGCACAGCTGTTTAATGTTACATCACTGCAATACCTTCACGTTTCTACTGTGCATATGAACAACGTGGCACGGCTGACGGATAGAAATTTGATACAAAATCTAACTGCATGCTGCTGCTCAATAGTAGGTCTATCGAAAAAGCCGACATTTTACACATCAAGGCATTGCACACTTTGCAGTAAACGACAAGTTAACTCTACCATTTTCAATGTAATCATATTGTATAAACGGGAGTCGACTACTCAACATGAGTTCGTTTGAAAACCAACCGTTACTTAACTCAGGTGTTAGCGTGTTTCTAGCGTCTTTAAGCATTTCAGCGTCTAGCTAATAACCTCAACAACGCTGAGTTATCTCTGCACTACGTTAAATTTTCTTATTACAGTTGGTCTTTCCAATTGTGTTTGTACGTGTAACAATAAACGAAGCTGCGTACGTATTCGGTACAAATACTTTAAATATCACTACAAGCATAAAAATACATTTCATTTTATTTATAATTATAATTTTAATGCTCACAAAGTTAGATGTACGGTTTCCACTGGAAATATGTTTCACAATGCTTAATTATAAAGTTTCAGGATTGTTTGTACTGAAAGGAAAGCGCTGTATATCATATGTTGACATCTTAGAACTTATGAAGAGCGAACCCTATAACATCGCCTCGAAGAATTGTTTTCAAGAAGAAAATGTCGCTGCATGAAGTGCTCCGATGAAAAATACCAAAATCAGCATTCCAGCCGCGGCTGGATTCAACTGTACAGCGGTACTCACCAGTACAGTTAATTATACAACATTTATGGTTAAAATAACATGCATGTCTGCAACTTGTCCTGAAGTGAGGAATAGAGTAGTAGTTAGAGAATGGTTACAAATTAAGATACCCTTGTACAATGTATTTATTATATATACAACTTTCTACACTTTAATACTACATGTATACTTTACGAAATAATCTATTACCAAATATAATTTCCCTTCTTTTGGTTATTTTTATGACAAGAGTACTTCATTTTAGCCTTTGTTAGTACTGATGAAATTTTTCACAAATACAATGTACAGTTAGGACTGTTTTTACAATGTCTTTATATTAAATATACTAAATTACTTTATAATCATAAATGAAAAATTTATTTCTTGATAAAAATGTATAATTATTACATTAAACTGTATTTTCTGTTAAACAACTGCATTAAAGAGTAATGTATAGAATGTATATAATTTCAAATGAAAAACAATTTAAATTGCGAAAATCCAAAGTTTACATTGTATTCAGGATGTTTCATGTTGATATTTTTAATTTTATATTTCATTTTATACTTTCCATATATTGAAATATAATGTTAATTATTTATAAATTTTGCAATAAAAGGTAATTAAGAGAGAACAACAATTAGAAATGAACGAGTAATCAGTCGAGTAATTTCGTGCAATGTTTAAATTAACGGTGAGAGAGCGTTTGTCATTTAACTTTGGTGTCATTGTTGTTCAACTTTGGGTGACTGAGTCTCTCAAACTCAATCAGTGAACTGCTTTTGGAAATACAGTTTTTAAGTATCGTTTCTCTTTATGACGAACGCATATAGGAACAATTAAAAAATGTTTACTTTTCAAATTAATTTACTTACTCTCTCCATACGTAATGCATGATTTCGTCGTGTTTGATATGGTACTTCTTCTTGCGAATTCGGTTCCAAGTAATACTTATATGACGATGGACGGTTCATTTTTAAATTACTTTGAATGATTCTGAAACATAATATGTACAAGACAAGGAGACATAAAATTACCCATTCGTTGAATTCAGTTTCTGACAAACATTCATGTACCACATTTCTTTTACTATTTGTACATTATTCTCTAAACAACATATCCTAATAATCTTACCAACACTGCACTCTTCCTGAACAGCAGCGTAACCGTCAGGCAACGTTGCAGGAATGTTTCAAAATTTCTAAAATTACATTACCTCTACATTGCAGCGACTTGAAAGTTGCAGGAACGTTATAAATAAAGTTGCTGGAAAGTTACCAAAGATTGCAAGAACGTTGCAAAACATTACAGGAACGTCCCAGATAGCACAATATGTCAATTATTTCTGCATTACGAAGAAATACGATGGATATTGATTTATCTATAATTCATGCAATCTACGTCCGCATTAAGCCGTGTTAATTTGTACATTACATGGAGATAACACGAATTATAAATAATGGCAAAATCATTGTCATTTTGAAAATACTTCCATAAATCTTTAAGTCACAATAATGATTAAATAATGTAACGATAAAATGGGGATAAAGATTGAGCATTTATATATTTATTATACATACAGATTTATTTATTAGCATCTTCATAAAAGTAAGAAGAACATGTTCCATAAACGAACCTAATTTATGTTGGTCATAATCAAGCTTTGGTTAAAATCAAAATGTTACTCGTTCGTGGAACGTACATTATCACAGATCCAGCATGTACCAATTTATTTACGCAATTTTACATTAACGCTGCACGACATTCCAACTTTCTCGCAACAATCAGCGTGAGTACTTACCACGCTGTCACGTTATTCGTGTGCTCGCGGTATTATACACATGATGCCGTATTGTAACTTGTTAGCACGCACCAAGCGCGCATGCGCATTCAGTATAAATTATTACTCAATTATAGAGCAATCATGAAGTACATCAGACGTGTCCATTATCGTGCATATCTACGTCCTCATAAGATATCAGTTATAGATGATTATGATTTATCAACCATTTCTTAATCAGTGCCTGTTTATGGACGTTCTGAATGTTGCTTTCCATATGATGTATGCGTTAACAGCGCATACATAGTAAATTGCAACATACTAAATCATATGGACAGAAAATGTAGATAAAATTCACTCCACGTATGGCTATCTGGGGTTACACATTACTACACTGCTGCAGCCCTAGACAACCACGATTTTCAAAGCCAATTAAGTGTGAACTTGCTGTTAGTTCACATGTTAATCACATGTGATTCACTATGGGATCCACAAGTCATTTGCAATTTTCCTCGAAGTGTGAAGTAAAGTAAAATATTCAAAAGAAAATCACAGTGAATTCACATATACTTTACAAATATTTCACATAGGCATCACAGTGAATTCACATGAACTTCACAAAGACTTCACATACACTTCAATTCGAGTGTACATAACACTGACTTCACAATGAGTTCACATGAACTTCACAGGGACTTCACGTGGACTTCACTTCTACTTAACATTGACTTCACATCTAATTTACATATAGTTCACACATGATATATAAATCCAAACCTATTATTAATGAGTGAGACTTGAACCCGATATCATGCGTGTCGCAACAAGATAGCTTACTACTGGATCACGAGGCTTCCTACCGTTCGTAGCGAAAACAATCTACATTAGCAATCACTGTCAAAATTGTAAAGAATTTTTTGGGGCAAATTTCTGCATAATCCCGCCGGAACTTTTACAATGTCATTGTAATTTTTCGGAGATATATTCATTTTTTTAAAATTTTGTCAAAGTGACCAAATCATGATCTTTTCCAATATCACAAGTTTAAGATTAACTATAATTTTCTTCTACCTCATCAATTGCGATAAAAATTTACATACACAATGTTCAGAAAGAGTACAAAAAGGAGACATTATAAGATTTTATGAAAAAATAAATGGAGAAAATGTCACTTCCGTAGCTTGTAGTTGTAGTAATAGTTGTGTTTACTTTTTGCTTCAGCAGGTCTGTGGCTACAATTTGTTGGTTTGGTTCGGTTAATTGGTCTAGACCCGTGTGTCATACGAGTTACACGGGTAAAAGACCCGTGTAAGTCTGTGACCCACACGGGTTGCTCGGTTGTTGTTAACGCCCGTATCAGTCGGTGACTCACTTGGTTTGCACGGGCAACGCCGTGTCAGTCGATTACCCACACGGGTTAAACGGGTAACGCCCGTGACAGTCGGTGACCCACATGGGTAACGCACGAGTCAACGTTGACCCATACGAGTCAAACGGGTAAATCGAAGATACCCGACATCGGTCACCCGGGTAAACTGCCAATAGACACTCTCTACTGTTTTACCGTGAATTCACGCATTTTCTACATTTTGTACAATTTACTATAGTCGCATCAGATTCATGTAATAATAGTGTGAATATCACTCCACGCGACTCATGTGTACAGCTGTATACCTAAGTTATTATTTTTTGAGGTACTTGTGCAAGTTGTGTTGTTTAATAGATGATTAGCGTTACACACATGACAACACGCTATATAAAAAAGTGTATTGACATATTGAAGTGACATATATTAGGTTGAATCTATCAAAACGGAGCAACGAAATAACGGAGGAAATGATGATGTATAGGTTCTCGTGTGACTCCTGTCTTATTTCTGACTTAGCCACAAAAGTCAACAACAGCAACATTGATATACAAGTGATACATTTTTGAATTTTTTTTTCATAATTATATAATAAGTATAGATGAATTTAAAATCATATTATTTTTAAATGAAATTTTACTTCTTACTTTTTTATTTATATATAATGTAAAAGTAATTATAAATACTTATATTTAACATGAATGCATTTAAAGAGGTTAAATTTCAGTAGTTAAAAATTGGCAGTGTCTACAGAGACTGTATAGGCGGAATAACGACGCAATAACGATGATATAACGATGCTATAAGGATGATACAACGATGGTTTAACATTGAAATAAACTATCGTTATTTTACCCTAAACAAACGGCGATTTAAGAAATTCACTAGATTTCTGTATTACTGTACCGTCAAATAACGATAATATAAGGATGATATAACGACAGTTTAACGGCGAAATAAAATATCAATACTTTACCACAAATAAACGATAATTTAAGAATGTAACTACATTTCTGCATTATTTTACCGTTACATTGCCGAAAAAAATTAAATTCAGCGATAAGGTGTCGTTATTGCACCGTTATTTCAATGTTATTAGAGTAAAACGAGCCTTTGGTAAAGGTTAGAATGCTAAAGGTAACTGAAATTGGCCGCGCACTTGACTGGTCCACCCGATAGTTTTGTCTATAGCAAATTCCAACTATATTAATTAATGCGCGCGATTTAAAATTAAAAATGAGCAAAATTAACCAAATTATTTAACGAAATAGTTGTTCAAAACAACAATTGTTTTAAAGAAATTAAAAAAATTGTTTAAATGTTGAAAATGTATTGTACATTTATAAAGTGCAATTTTTCAACTTTTTGTCACTTTTTAAAGTTTCTTTAATTCTGAGATTTTCAAAAATTTTCACAGTTTTTCCAAGTGTCATATTAAATTGAATTGAATCAAATTGATGATTAATTTATATCCCAACATATTTTGCATAAACTATATATTTATATACACACGTGATTGTAATGGTTAAATCAATTATTTTTTAAAATTATTTTTTTGAATTAAAATGATTTAAATTTATATAATAGTTATTATTTCAGTATTATTAGTAATATAATTTTAGTAATGATATATTTGTAAAATTTTATTTACCCAATTATTTAAGATATAAATTTAATTTAGTTTAAATTTATTAAAAAAAATTTTTTTTAATTCAATGATTTAATTAGTAATAATGTATTATTTAAAAGCTTTTAGAAATTTAAAAACTCAAAGTTCATTTAATAACTTAGCAATAAATATTTTCACTTGTTTAATAAAAAAGTTTTCATACTTTTTATATTAAGCTTAATATATTCAATAATAATAATATTAAATGACTGCAGTATATTAACAGTATTAAGGTAGCACGATAATTTATTTCTTAATTGAAAAGTTTAGATGAAAGATTGGATGAAAAATTAACGTTCTTAATTAATTTTAATGAATTTAATATTAAAATAAAAAATTTTTTAATAATTGTAAAAGATTATAAAACCCTATAAAATTTTATAAATTTAATATTTAGAATATTATAATATTATTTATTTAAATATTAGAATTTATTAAATTAAATTAAATTGGGGAAACTTTAAAATTTAAGACATTTTTAAATTTATTAAAATTATATAAAATTATTTTAAAATAACTATGATTAAAAATAAATTACCTTAGGGATAACATCATAATTTTTACACATATTGAAATAAATACAGATATTATTGATTTACAAAATTGTTTAAATGAAGTACATGAATGGTGCCTGAAAAATGATTTAACCATGAATCTTAATAAATGTAAATCATTAATATTTTCAGGAATAAAACAATCTATATTTTACACATAAAATTAATAGAATTAACATTGAAAATGTTAAAGCTATTAAAGATTTGGGATTCGGGTATGGCTACAGACACCGGTACAGGTACGGGCATGGGTAAAGATATGAGTACGGATATGGGTATGCCTAACAGGTACATGTACGAGTCTGGACACGGGTGCTACTACGGACATGGGTACAGGTACGATTACGGACTCTGGTATGGGTACAGGTATGGTTACACGTGAGGGCACGGGTATGAAAATGGGTACGAACACGGATATGGACATGGATACGGACACGGGTATGGATACGTGTACAGGCACGGGTACGGATTTTTCGAATTTCTGTGCAGTACATTGTGGAAGTACAGGCACGTCTACCTATACAAGCAACAGGTACTGATACGGGTACAGGATTTTCGGTTTCACTCGTACATATTTAGCAAATATAGATATACTTCAAATGTTTCTTAATTTTGTCCCTTACCCATATATATATTATACACTAATTTTGTAGAAATATTTTTTGGAAAATTACTTCTTAGATTATATTTTAAGAATTTTTAAGTTTTTTCTGAATTTCATATTAAATTAAATTAAATTAAATTGAAGATTAATTTGTATCTTTTGTTGCATTTTGCATAAAGTATAAAATTTGAATAACAGTAATGTAAATGAAAACTATTTACAAACAATTTACAAAAATCATTTTTATTTGCTTGATTGACAAAAGCTGATTTAAACAATAATTCA
Source organism: Baryconus sp. ZL-2020 (assembly GCA_022817705.1). Lineage (NCBI taxonomy): Eukaryota > Metazoa > Arthropoda > Insecta > Hymenoptera > Scelionidae > Baryconus > Baryconus sp. ZL-2020. The sequence goes on from JABFOY010000054.1 coordinate 8,352, forward strand.
ACATGGCTATTATTATCAGTTGAAAAGCAGGTCGTAGGAAATAGAAACAAGTTCAATACAAATTCATACATTTTACTGAATTTTTTCGTCGTAAACAATTTTTTAATATTAATGAAATATTATTAAAATTGAGATATTTGTAAATAACTAATTAATTAGTTCAGTAGTAATAAATAACTTTGCCATTATTTAACAAGAAAAGTATTTTATATATTTGATTATATATAACGAAGTAGAATCTTTTAGTACAACAAAATAGAACATTTTTCATAATTAATTAAAAGATGAAATTAAAAAGATAAATTAAAACAAAATCTTAGATTCATAGGAAATATAGTACTAATATTTAACAAATCACAAAGTAATTAAACTTTCCATTACCGTTAAATGCCATTTGCAATATTATTTGCAACGTTTGCAGAACCAATTTCGATTTTTTGCGGGTTTATTTTTTAAATTTATGCAAGGTAGGTGGAATTTTTCTAAACAACAATTACATTTTGTAAATCGATCGCAAATAATATTGTTCATACATATGGCGCATTTAATCTGATTTTCAAGTATCAATTCGTCAACTTTTGTTTTCAAATATTCCAAAGCCTCAGGGTCGACATAATTTTCTAAAACATTAGTATGCAATTCACTGTCTATAAAAACGTTTGATATGCTAGATTTTTCTAAGTGTTCTAAGTTTTTTTGTTTAACGACCAATTCGTTTTTTATAATTTCTGGTATGTGTTTCCGCGGCAATTTTAATTTTGACAACAAGAACGATGCTTTTTCTTGTTCGCTGAAGTCTTTATATAATTTGCTTTTACGTTTATTTATTTTAATTGTTGTGTTAAAGGCTTTAGATGGACGACCAACAATTTTTATTTCCTCGGGCAGAAACACGATTTGATTTGAATTATTAATTTGATCATTCTTATCAAATCTTGACTCGTTGACATTCAAATTAAATGTTCTTTGAAATTTCTTATAATATTCCTTAGTCCATCGTTTCAAGCATAAGTTTTCCTCAAACAAATCAAATTTTTGCATTTTTCGTACTGCGAAAATGTGTCGACATAGCAAGGTAGTTTTTTTTCCAGTGTTCGCATGTGCATGAATTGGCAGTTATTGTCAACTTTTTTAGCTTCATTGAAAATTGTCCATTCTTTGATTTTATAATATTTAAATATGAAGACAGGTCTAATTCGCGTTTCACATAATTAAATGCTCCATGTGTTAATAGGTTTTGATATTTTGAAAGCACTTTATTGTCCTGTTCATGTACGATGTGTGCTGTAAACATTTTGGAAGCTTTGTAGTCTACTTCGATTTGATGAGACTTATGCCAAATGAAGAAGTCATTACAAAATGTTCTTCTCTTCGAAGACAAGTATGGAATTATAGATTTAACGCCCTTCATTTTTTCGGAACTTATACCCGGTGCTGTAGGTGCAGATTCAAAATCATTTTGTGTAAATGAAGTTTGTAATCTAAAATTTACAGGTTTACCCGTGTAATCATAAAATATAGCCACCCCTAATAGAACGTAAAAATAAAATTAACGTTAATTTTAATTTGAAAAAATTCAATATTTATGTAAAAATAACATTAATTTTACGTTATTAACGTAATTTAACGTTAATTTAACGTCAATTTTATGCTTGTATGTCCGCACTTTTTATGTTAAAATAACGTTTGTGTAAACATTAATTTAACGTTAAAATGATTTTAAATTTGTATTAAATATTGACGTACCAGAACATTATTTAAATAATTTTAAAAACTAATAATAAAAACATTAGGAACTTCTTAAATTATTTACTTTTTATTCGTTTAAACAAAACATAACAAATATGTAATGTAACATTAATTTAATTTTAAAATATTAATTAACATAAATATTGACTTTTTTTAACTTTAAGTTAACGTTAATTTTATGTTTACGTTCTATCAGGGCCCTATCTACACGTTTTTTTCTCGACAATAGCAGGAATAGAATTTATATGGCAAATAGTAAGGTTAGTTTCACCACGTTCAATTCGACTATTTAATTCCCTGCGCAAATGAGTAAGATAGTTTCTTTGCTTTAAAGTTTGGTCATTTCTGACAATCAGGTTACGAGAA
>JABFOY010000055.1:0-10453 GCA_022817705.1 Baryconus sp. ZL-2020
ATTTCGATAACTTGCAAGTATGAGATCAAATTAGTAAACTTTTTATTAAAAATTGGTACATGTACAGAATAGTTAGAATAAAAATTATTAAACTGTTCTATAAACATCGCACAAATGCAAAATCCACTAGTAATTACTATATTTTCTATTAAAAAATATTGGAATTTCACTACAATTTAGTAGAAAGTATAATAATTTTTAAAGATTTTGCATTTATGCGATGTTTATAGAACAGTTTAATAATTTTTATTGTAACTTTCCTCTACGTGCATTTTTTCTCTCCATATACAAGTCGGTAAAAAATGCGGTACCAAACACATTTTAAATATAATTTTAATTATTATTAGCAATTTAACAAAAAGCAGTAACATTTTTAAATTTGTTAATTTAATTTTTTTAATGTATCGACAAAAAGACAAAAAAATCAAAAACTGTTGAAAAACAAATTGTTAAAATTGGTTCAGTACTACGGGTTTCTGCTATTTCACGCGAATGTCTCCTTAAATACTTCTTTATTTAGCTTACACTTTTTAAATTTTTCATTGAACTTTCTATTTAAATTTTCCTAACGCGACCCTACGCGGAAAAAAATCAGGTACAACTGCTTTGTCTATAGATTCAGTTGTTTTACCTTATTGGTAACAATGTACTTGTCTTACGTGTAGCGAACAGCTCTACTCTTTAGAGTGAACAACTCTCCCATTTATGATCAATTGTTGTTCTTAAGGTTACGCGCACTTTCGGGAAGTATGACGGGAAGTACGTCTGTTCACACTAAGGCGAACCGGGCGAATCGTTCACCCTACAATAGGAAAGTAGTTACACTAGCATAGAAGTTCGACGGTTTGCTCTTTAATAATGCAGCAGCTTTACCTAATTTGTTTCATGTAGTCTCTCAGCATATGCATTTTAATTTTGCAAAAATTAAAATAATAACTTGAAAACACTTAGATCTCCAATGTTATACTATTAACAAAACTATTCTGATATAATTCAAGATAACTTTGTCTCAATTTCTTGTATTATCTTCGTAAAAAATCTTGCTGTTGCTATTGATGTAACCTTTTACGTAGACAAGCAAATTCGGCGTACTCTCAGATAATTCTATTTACTTTCGATAAGAGGCACAAGAAGCCGTAAATTTTTGTAGACATGCATAAATATTGTTTTTTGTCACACGTGCATTGAAAAACGCCTTTTTCTATACATAAATTTGGAACGAAATATAGCATATTACTGCCTTTTTTTTCATGCCATGTTATTGGTTGGAAAAAATATTTCCGTCCAGTTTTAAGTCGGTAAAATATTTCCGCCTACTTTTAGGGCGGTAAAAATTATTTTTTCATTTGAAATGCACTTTTAACAAAAAGTACGGTACCCAGCAGAGAAAGATTCGTTCAAATCTATTCAATTGATTTAAAGTGAACGATCTTTCCGTTCCAAAGACAATTCAACTATAATATCCGTAGAAATCTTTTAAATTGAGACTTATTTCCATTTTATTTTATTTATTTTCAATAAAATGTAACGGATCTCATAAAAAATCATTCAAACGATTCGAACAATCTTTAAAAGAATATTGAAATTCGTTGAATTTTAACCAAGTTAAATATAAGTTTTTCAATAATCATGATAACAATTTCAACAGTTTTCTAAGGTTGGTTCAAAAGATTTGAATGAATTTTAATGAAATCCGTTAAAATAACAGAAAATCAATAAAACACAATAGAAATAAACACAAGTTCAAACTATTTTTTTCAATTCATGCAGTTAAACTGTTTTTGGGACGAAAAGATGATTCATTTTTAATCATTTGAACGAACATGAAAAAATTCTAACAGTTTTGAACGAATCTTTTTCTGCTGGGTACAAGTTTTACATTTTTAAAGTGATAAAAATCGTAGTCGAGTCGAAGCGCTAACAATTCGATATAAAAATTAAAATTGTTAATTCGGAAACGTTTTCCCACGAATAAAGAATCGAATGAATCAATTGCACTCAATAATTAGCGTATTCGGTTAAAACTCAAGCAAAATATTAATAAAGGACGCACTTATGTGCGTTGAATTGTCTGTCCTTTATTAATATAAAATATTGTCAGTTTTCGAATACGCCAGTGTCGAATTAATAAAATATTTACGAAAAACGCTAACTCTCTTGCAGCAAACTTTAAGCATCATCTCAAGGTTATTTTTGAGGTCTCTGCTATACCGGAGTTAGTGTCTTTTTAAATTAAAATTTTTTGGTAATGAATTAAGTTTTATAAAATATGTAATTTCATTTTTTGTTTATAGGAAAATGTTATGGTAAAAGATAAAGTCATTTTTAATATAAACTATTGGCTCCGTAACCTCCCCCACTTTGTTTATAATCTGCACATTATCAGAAAAACGGTGCAAGGTCTCGGAGTCAAAAGTTTACATCAAAAGTAACTTTCTCTTTCACCGTAACATTTTCCCATAAACAAAGAATGAAATGACATATTTTATACAATTTAATTTATTAGCAAACAATTTTAATTTAAAAAACACTTACTCCTGTATAGTAGACCTCAAGAATCACCTCAAGGCAATATATCAAGCTCCTTATCGCTCTCCCTTTCTCGCATAATTTCAGTGTCTTTTTCGTTAATAATTTAACAATTTCGGTTCGTTTGCGGTATTCTTTATACTCTAGGAAAATGGAATTAGCTTGAACATTTTGGTTTTCTTTTTTTTTTTATCGACTTAAAAACGAGTTCCAATATTTATGAAACAATTCAAAAGTAAAAGCAACATTTTAAAATGTATTCGATTCCTAAAAATAATAAGTATGATATAAAAGAACCGAAATAATAAAATAAACTTTCTAAAAATTGTTAAAGCAAATAAGATACTAAATTGTGCGAGAGAGAGATGGATAAGGAGCTTCACATATCCCCCTTAATAAAATGTTTAATCAATGCAAAATGCTGTACTTATTAATTTAGTATTGTACAACTTTTTTTATTTTATTTTTAGATGAGAAACTCATTTATGAAGCTGTTAGAGAAGCAGTCGTTGTAGATGCATCACCCGTAATCCCGAAGAGTTCTATCGACGGCAACATGGAGATCGAATCTATTCCTGTGACGACGCAGTCTATCCCACGTCGTATAAAAATTAATCTCAATCAACCCATTAGAAGATCGATCAGTCCTAAAGATAAAAATGATCCAAAAGAGCAAGGAAAATCACCGGAGAAAGCAGCCGAATCAGAACCTGAATTCGTGCCTGCGTCAATCAAACCTGCATTTCGAGGCAAAAAGTTATCTGTGATACCTCCAATTGACAAAGATAAAGACATGTCAGCCCTCTGTTGTATCATGTAGATATATGTATATTTGTTTTAATTCATTATTACACAAATAATTATAATTCGTGTAATAATAAATGAAACTTCGGAAACAAAACGAAATGTTTCAGTTTGCAACAAACGATAGTTCACAAAACACACGACAAATGTTTTTTATCGCTTTTATAATCATCGATTATGTTTTATATATTATGAATCTTGTGAATTTTATTGCCAACGCGAAACTGTACAATTTTGTAAATAGGCCGACTGTAATTCTTAAACAGATTCTTAAACATTTTCTTACACTTATCGTTATAGTACTTTTATACCATTTATACTTTGTGAGAGGGAAAATGGTGTATGACTAACTTGTATGTACATTCATTTTCTAAGTTAGCTTCCTATCAAGAGAATGATGAACGGACACAATTTTTGTCTATAGGAATATTTATGTACAAATTGTGATATACAACAATCCTAATCAATGTATTTACATATACGAATATATATAGTACACCATTGTTATTACCATTTTTTTAACCCAGCGTTGGTATCGCTTTGTTTACTATCATTGTTTCTTGACAAAAGTTCCAATCTGACTTCTTTGTCATGTGAGCGTTTAGCTCACAGCGCGACTAACGCTGGATTAAGGTGATGCATAATGTCTGTTCCAACGGAGTTAGTGTGTTTCTTAATTCTTTTGAAAATAGTGAGTTATACATCGTAATTACGTCATTCGATTCTTAGGACTTGGGAGAATGTAATCCACGAAGAAAAGTCGAATTTGCAGTATATTGGAGTCACAGTGAAATATCGCGTTTCTTTTGCCACATTGAAAATGCGATATCTCACAACGTTCATAATACTTGACGCAAATTAGATTTTCTTAAATATTAATATTCTCTCACAGTGATCAAGTCAAATGAGTGTATTACGAAAATAAATTCAACGTTTTTACAATAATAAATGAAAACATACTAGCTTAGTGTAATAATCGCTTACGGCATCACCTTAACGGCGCAGGAAATTGTATATAGAAAAATAATTATTTTCATGTACAAAGTAAGCAGAGAAAAAAAGAAAGTTTTACAATTGCCAGCTTTGTACATGTTCCTTTATCATTTATATACCATTTTCTTTTTTTATTCCTTCATATTTAGGATTAGATTATTTTGTTAGTATAATAGACATGAGCACATCAATAAACATACACAAAAAAATTTAAACGTCTCGTTTTTTCAGATTTATCCTTCTTCAGATTTAAAAATGGTTTTTAATTAATTAAATAATTAATTTTTCAATTAAATAATTAAAAAGAGTAATTATCATTCTTTGATTTTTGGGGCAGCAAAAGGAAATCTCACGTTAACTAACCAGTTTTTTAAAATGATTAATTTCCCTTTCTCTCTCGCTTGAGGATAAATTAATACACAGAAAACATGCAAATTTTATTTCATAAATTACAGTGATGCGGCTAACATGGGAAAGGAATGACATCTTTGATATTTTCAATGCCCAGAATGCGTTGCAAAAATCGTTCGAAGCCCATTTCTAAAACCACCAGTTGGCACATTGCCGTATTTACGTAGGTACAAATACCACTAAAGCCTCGCTGATGGCAATATTTCTTTCAACTTTACGTAATTATCTACGGCCATGGTCCCACCAATTACTTCCTCTACAATTGGTACTAAAAGGTCCATTGCTTCCACCTAAAAATATTACAATTTTTGTTATAATCTGTACATTTTTGTGTAATTTACACCATATTTTATTCATTTGAATTTGTTAATTTAAAAGTAATATATCCTATTTATACATTAATTTATTTATAAAATTTAATTGATGAAAATATTAAACTTATTGATTTCCATAGTAAATTTAATACAATATAAAAGAACATATTTGAAGAATGAGCTGTTCACTTTAGTTGAATCGCTTTTTAACTCTTTCATATAGAATGGCTTTATATCTTTTGGCCATTCCAAAATAAATATCGTCGCATTTTCATTATGTTGCACCAAAAATAACTCGTGATCTTTAGTAATACACTTCGATCACTTTTCAGGCACTTGGAGGCGATTAGTATTTTGCTACAAAATGTTTGTAGGATCGTCGTAAATATAGTAAGAAAAAGGTTTCTCGACCTATTTTGATTCTTCTGAACAAACTCCGTGAAAATCGCTGTGTTCTTCTCCGTAGTGATCTTCTTTAAGATTTTATAAGCTTCTCTACTTCTTGAGCAATTTCTCTAGCATTAAACATTCTGATAAATGCAGTTGAGATTCTGAGTTTTCAGAAAGAAATGTTGGTTCAAATATGTAAACTTTAGTGATAGCTCTAAAATTAATATTAAATCAAAGACTATATATTAGATTTTGATTTGTAATACACACACACTTTTTTTTAAATGTAAATTTAATCAGATTATTTGATTTTAGAAGTATACTCAATATTTAATGTTCATTATAAAGGAAACATTTTGTAACAGAAGATGTAAAAGAATAAACGATTTTATATAAAGGTAAGCGACTGCCTACAGTTATTGTAATGTAAAAATCAACAATCAATAATATATTCATTAATACAAATTTAATAAATGCACGAAGTCACAAAACATGGAATTAATGTATGCGAATGTCTATAATGAAAGTGTATTACAAAGCATAGAATAAAAGCATGTAAATGTTCCCAGATGGAAAAAGGCATGCATATACGCTACAATTATTGTGAAATTAAATTGTTTCCAATTCATAAATCTTGCTATAAAGGTGCTTCCTTATTCAACTGCGTTTATGTTTTAAATTAATTCATCGAATATTTGTGCAATAGAATGAAATATTTGCTAAATTATTTCTCTAAATTCTTATTTTATTAAAAAATGGAGCGATTATTGTGCGATAATTTATAAAATACATTTTTAACACTTCATGCACCTATTAATTGTCGGCGTACTTATCTATCTGGGTTATGGTATTATTCCATGAAAGTATAAATATATTCTATGCTACGGCTATATAGATTAATGCTACATATATGTACATTGCAACGTTTCAAACGGTGGAGCACATAGTTTTAAAATGCGCACTAAAAATTACCTTATATTATTTTTATTTTTACTCGTGCATTTTAAAACTATGTGCTGCACCATTTGAAACGGTGCAATGTATAGAATTGTATAGAAATTATACAGTTATGGCGTAGGATAATCTATACTTTCATAGAATAATACTAATATACATTTACACGCTTTTATTCTATGCTTTGTGATATACTTTCATTGTATATAATATATTCTCATAGTTTAGTTCCATGCTTGTAGGTGCCGCGTGCCTAGTATTTATCTTTAATAATTGATTATTGCAAGAATAACAAATAAAAGTTTTGTTTTTATCAATAGTTTATATAAAACTTATTTATAATAATTTTATTTAAATTAATTATATAAAATAAATTGACATATTGACTAACAACAACAAAAAATTTGTTATATGCACCAAACATTTAAATAATAATAATCATTAATATCTATAGTTCTTGAATTCATTTGTACAATTTGGAGAAAGTTAATTCATTACAATGTTTAATTTTTTATAAATAAAAAATAATTTTACTACTTTTTTGCAAATATATAAGTTGATATATATTTTTAATAATAATTATTGTTATTTAATCATTAATTATTAAAATAATAATTGTTGGTATAAAATGAAATGATGAATAATTAAAAGTTAATTTGAATGGAATTATTTCTCTCCTCTGTCAAATTTTTACATTTCTATCTGTTTTAAATTATAAACAAAATGTGTATACAATAAAAAAGTGATTACAATAACTCTTTTAAAACTAGCACCACTGAAATAACCGGTGAAAACTAGTATGCTTGAAAAAATGAGTGAACATTAGCACACTTCTCACTAATTTTTTAAAATATGCTATTGTTCACTAAGTCTGTCACAATCTTTGTAGAGTGATTTTTAATATTGTAGGAAATTTAAAAATATATGTAAAATGAGTTTTAACAAATTCTAAGGTATCTGTTTTTAATTATCATAAAATAGTAAATTTTATTTAAGTTTAAATACATTTCATCCTCAAAAAACTATGATTTGCTTAACATTTATATTTACTAATATTACACATTTCCACATATATATTAAATAATTTCAATTACATGATATAATAGTACATTACGTAGCAACACTAGGAAAAATAAAATAGCGATTCGCTATTGCCTTCCAATACTGATAACCTGAAAGAAGACACTATACATATAAACTCACTAGATAAACAAAGTAAACCGAGAAATTGGCTGCCTTTGTCTGTTGCATACATTTATATGATCGGTTTTTAATGTGTCCTTATCACGTGTTTCCAATCTTGAAATAAGAGTGAATCACTATTTTATTTTTCCCAGTGAAGGGCATAACGCAGTCTATTTCAATGAGTGTGAAGTTGACCACGAGGCGAAGCGAGCACCAGACGTAGCTGAGTTATGTCAACTTTACACGAGTTGATATAGACTGCGTTCTGTTCGTGTTACGTACCGTACTTTTTGTTACAAGTGCATTTAAAATGAAAAAATTATTTTTATCGTTCTATTTACAGGACGCGAATATTTTTCTCGTCTCGTTCACAGGACGGGAATACTTTTCTCGTCCCGCTTACAGGATAGGAATAAAACTTATAACGTATTGACTGAAATAGGCTATTTTTCGTACCTAAAATAGGTAAAAAATACGATCGAGTCCGTGCATGCTAGACAAAAAATATTATTATATAACACAACAATAATTATTAAAGCAATTTATGTAATTATATACTCCTAAGAATAAAGTGAAAAATCTGAATACATAAAAATTAATCACTTTAAATGAATCCCACTAAATATATCCAATGAGAAAAAAAATTCTGTGAATAATAAAATTAATTCATAAATAATTAACAACAAATTATTAAATATTACAAATATACAATTTTTAAATAAATTGTATCTATTTTATATTTTGTATATACTCCATATCTAAGCAACTTATGTTCCACAAATCTATGCATTTATTAAAATTAACATAAAAATAAATTTACCTAGCAACAGCTTCTAATTACAGCTGACCCGATACCGTAAGATACGCTTTGTTATCAAAGTACGCTTCTATATCAGACTATTCCTGTTTTATCATAGAACCTTCTTAGAATTCAGTTTAGCTGAAAATACTTCACCTGCACCTTTGCAATCATTCGATGTAAGAATTGGCGTGTATATCTTAACATAATCATTATTCTGAGATATTTTGCAATCGCACCTTGAGAGGCCTCACAATGTCTCAGAACACTCCCAAAACTTGTGGTTCTAGGTCTTAGATGCAAAAAATGCTCGCACATAATCCACAACATATGACTTTTGTGGTGCAAAAGGATAACCCCAACAGAACATGGTAGATTGAAAGTAGAAAATTGGAAGAAGTTACATTCATGAAACGTTGAAATGTCTGGACAATTACGTAAAACTTAGCTAAAATTTGCGTAACTTAGCTAAATTATGTAGATTCTAGATAATTTTTATGTAACCGGTAAGATATTTTATTTACGTTTCAAGAATGTATAATCTACCAATGTTCTGTTGGCGGGCGGGGGGGGGGGGTTCTTTTATAATATTGCAAATACCAATGACTTGCACATTGATGGCTTTTGGTTCAAAATCATTATTTGGTCACCCCCAAATAATCCGTTTTGTAATCTGTCACTTTTTGTGACAACCACTTGAAGTCTTTCTGAACTTGACCCATTGCACATATCTAAAAATATGTTCTTTTTCATTTTCCACGGTGTTCGAACCCAACCCTGTTTGAATGCAAAATTAATTATTTGTTAATTAGTTAATACATTTTGCCAATGACTATAATATTTATTTTAAATGGCTTAGAGAAATTAAAGTGATTGTAAAATAAATAGTCGTACGTTTTTATTTAAAAATTTAGTAATTTATAGTAAAATATAATAATTATAGATAAATTTTTGTTTATTTTAAAATAATTTATAAATTGTATAAAAATAATTACAAATTTTTTAGTAAAATGTACATTTATTTATTTTTAATATATTTATGTAGTCTTTATATTAACATTTTGTTTTAATACTTATAAATCATAAAACATAAATGTTTATACGATTCTATAACACTGTTTCATTAGATAAACTTACTAGATCATATTACTAGATTATTTAAATTTGAATTTCATGACATAATAAACAATTATAAAATCGAAAGATTTGCAGTTGTGATTTTTGAATTGATTAATTTTAAAATGTTATAGTTATTTTCCATCACACAGTGGTTTATAATAGACAGATAATTATAAATTATTAGTCATCAATAAGTTCACATATCAAAACTATAATAACAGACTTAGATAACAAAATGCTCTTTTTATTAGTATTTTGTAGTTTACTTTGATAATTTGGTGTGTATACATTGTATCTTCAACTTTGAAAATGTTTTGAAATTGATATTTCATTAAAGAATACTAAAATTTTATTGTTGAATATTTGTTACGCTTTGCATATAATAAATCATATTACAATAAAATTTAGCTAATTATTAACCCAATTCCCGTTGATATCTTGGGCGGCCCGAAACACGGGTAGGCAGTAGTAAGAATATGTGTGCACCAATAGGCGACAAGTAAACAGTAACGGCTATATGAGGACAGCGCCCGAGTTTTAAAAAAATTGTGTATTTGAATAAACAATATTGTTGTAAATTTTGCAATAGAAATTTCCGAACTACAGCACCATTTCCGAATAGATTTTGAGAATATCAATATGGTTTCATTAGGAAATTTACATAAAGATATTTATAAATGTACATGTGTAAATTTCCTAATAAAACCATATCAGTATTCACAAAACCTATTCGGAAATGGTGCTGTAGTTCGGAAATTTCTGATGCGAAATCGCGAACGATTCTTATTTTCTTCGGAATCGTCTTGGAATTCATAAATTTTATCGACGTGGTTTAATTATTTCCTGTAATGGTTCCATAGAATTAGAAAAGACATACATAATATTTTTTAAAAGATATTACTAAATAAAAAAAATTGAATAAATAAAACAACGCACTGATATTCCATTAAAAATA
>JABFOY010000056.1:0-10427 GCA_022817705.1 Baryconus sp. ZL-2020
ATGAAGATAATATTTGCGAAATTGACATCCGTATTTATGAAATCTAAATTCTTTTCCTATTTACGACCGATTTACAGACAAAGTTTAACTTACTAGAGTTTCTAGTTTGAGATTTTTTATAATTTGAAGAAACATTTTCTAAATAAAATTTAAAGTTATTTCAAATCAATCAATTGAATGAAGAACTAAAATTTACCAACTTTGGATAATTAAAAAATTCAAAACGTTTAAATCAATCCGCGAAAAATAATAAAAGATTACTCAGGCTTCGAAAGAACTGAGCTCGGGATGATGTAATGGTTAAGGGGATATTTCAAGCTACATGAGAAACGGCCGAAGTTACTACGCGAAAACCAATTGTCGAAAAAAAATGAAAAATATAAAAATAAATAAAGTTAACGTGAGCGATTGGCTGGATTACTTGGTTTTTTGAAACTCGTAAAAAAGTTGATTTCATATAAATGAAATGGAACAGATTTGTAGGTTATCTACAAGTTGTCATGTCCAAGCAATCGAAGCGGGAAGAAATCGTGCAGTTGTACACTGAATAACACCGCGCGCAAACAGATGGCGCGCGGCGATATTTCTACCGCGAAATTCGTTCCACGATTAAACTTTACGTAGGCATAATATATTCTGTACGATACACTGAAATAATGCAGCGTAAAATTGCATAACTTTAATTTTACTAATTTAATTATTATAATATAGTTTATATAAAATATTGTGTGTAATGTTTATTTTTAATATATATATGCTACAATTTACACGTGAATGCATTTTGTAAAATTGATTTAAAATAATATAAAACGTTTAAATAAATGTAGCGCATAACAAGGCGAAATATATGCCTGATAGGAAAAGTCCTAAGCATGCCCTGAAATTTTTTTTAAATGCGAACATGTTCTTATGAACTTATTCTTTTTAATGAAACCGAAATAGCAGAAAATTTTTATAAATTGTAGCAAACATTTTATTTACATTGCATAAATATTTGTCTAAATATATTTAAGTAATTGTCTAGAACGTAAAAAATTATTAAAAAATATTGTATGAACATTGTACATTAATTTAATTGTCAAGGTAATTATTATTCCCATATGTTATTATTCACAAATGTATACCTTCACTCTTAGCAAAAAAATCTTGCCTCTAGATTTTAACATTTTTATGCCAAATTAGAAGAGGACAAATGAATATAAATTCACGATGTAAATAAAGAAAGAACGTTCGGATTATTTCTCTTTGTTTACATTATGAGTTTATATTCGTTTTTCGCTTTTCAATTTGCTAACAAAATGTTACAATCTAGAGACAAGATTTTTTTTCTAAGCGTGTTGATATGTACTTTGATAAAGCAAATGACGAAGAAAGTGTTTGTATAAAGTGTCATAAACTTATAAAAACTTAAATTCAATCTTGCATTTTAAATATCGCATAAATATTTATAAAATATTTATTAATTTATTTCTATGTATCAATATATTTATAAAATATTTTTAATTCAATTTTTTAGTTTTTCATAATATATCTTTTTTTTTTATAATGTAATATCTAATGTAATATAATGTGTTTGATACAGTAAATAAGAATTTTTGGTATTCATTTTTGTATGTTAAAACTGTACTTTTATATATCTGCTTGTTTAAACCAAGTTTATAAAAATGACTTTGATTACCCGGCATTAACAGATCCCCCGAGCATGTCGGATTGTCAAGATTCTACTGTATTGTACGAAGGAATTTTATTTCATTTTTTAAAATTGAAGTTGTAGAATTAAAGAAAACGATTTATTTTGCTAATTTGTTAAAAAATGTCACTTTGCAAACTTTGTAATACAGAAAAAAGAACAAGAGTATGCCTCATAGGAATATAATTCCTAAGCATGTGACAAAGTGTTTTTTTCTTAATTAACGTATTATGATGTTGATTAAATAATACATCTTATGTCACTCTGAAAAACAAACGTTAAAATACACGGTAATAGTATAAAGAAGAATGCAGTATATGTGACGAGTAGATTGTAAATTGTTTTTGGTTATAACAAAAGGAAGAAAAAAATAATCCAAGAAAAGGGCTCAAAAGGTTATCAGTAAAAGATACTGAACCTATTCACAATATACTGAATAGCCTTACATTTATTTAGGAAGCATATAAATTATTATTCCAGTTTGCAGTTTACATTTTACATGAAAACGAATAATCAATTTTAAAGCTGCTGTAAAAGGAAGCAGCTTATAGTTAATTTTTAATATTCTACGGATTCATTTTTTTTTTTCCTTTTTTAAGTTGATATTTTATAATTAAAGCAAACGCGCGTTTTGTTAATTTGTTAAAAAAGTCACTTTGCAAACGTTTGTACTACAGGAAAAGGAGTAAGAATAAGCCTCATATGACAAATCCTAAGCACATGTCAAAGTGTTTTCTTCCTTAATTAACGTATTATGACATTTATTAAATAATACATCTTATTACACACTGAAAAACAAATTGTTAAAATATATGTCTTTAGTTGTAATAAAAGAAAGAAAGAATAAAAATGCAAGAAAGGGGCTCAAAAGTTCTAATTAAAATATACTGAACCTATTCACAGTATAGTGAAGAGCCTCGCCTCTTTGATGTATATATTAAAAATAAAATTAATTTACATAACTAATATTAAATAATTCATAAAAAAAGAATTTCAATTACACTCGGTAAATAAGAAGAAAAATTATAATAATTATTTACCATAGTTTTTCCACTATTATATTAAATAAACAATATTATTGTTGTTGCTGTTGTCAGGTTATGGCCGCAGACATATTCGTCTATTCAGCCACCACACAAAACATATGTATCAACAAAACGTCACTGTATTAACAAAAGCCACTGTTTATAATAACAAAAAGCCACTTGTCAATAATTTGTAGGTTACATTTGCTTCTGTAATAAAGAATGTTAAAATATCGCGCCTTAAAGTTGCACATGCGAACGGAAAAGGAAACGGAATCATGAATCTTATATCCTTATCAGGAGATGAAGAGGGATAAAAAATAAATTGCATGTACAAACAACAGCTGTTAGACTGCAGTAAATGACAATTAACTGAAGTTGGCTACAAAAATGATAGATACAGTCGATATTCCCCACGATTTCAAGCGCCATCTATTGGGATTATTTTATTATGGCGCGAAATTTAAATTTTAAAAAATTATAAATGATATTTCATTTATAAATTATTAAAAATTTTAAAAACATAAAAATGTCTGAATATACGCGCAGTATATTAATGTTACATTACACCTTTTTACTGGGTTTACTAGGACTGAAAATTAGAACTGTTTGGCGCATAATTTGAATTTGAAAATTTAAAAAAAGAGTTTCTTACAATGCAAATGATAAAATTAAAAAATACAAAATTGTAAGGAAAATCGTACATCGAAATATAATCGATTATTTTTATACATGTATGAGTTTTACTTCATTTCAAAACATGTAACATTTTAGTTTTTTGCAAAGTTAAAAGAAAATGTCAATCAAATTTATAATTACTTTAAATTACAATTATTCTTGTTTATGAATTATCAAAATAATTTATTAGTTCATTAATCAAACGTATAACAAATTTAAAGTGAAAATTTACGTTGTTTATAAATTATAAACAAAAATAATTACCATAATAAAAATTAAACTTTTTTATAAAGTATTAACAAAATGTATTAATAAAATTTATAATTAATTAACAATAAACATTTTTATTAATAATTTAACACATTTCCTTCATAATTTATAAACAAATAAAATTGTAATTGTACATTACTTATAAATTTTATTAATAAATTATGTTAATAATTTATAAACTAATAAATTGTTTTAAACTTAAATATTGCATAAATGTAGTGTATACATTTGACATCCAAGTGTGGTTGTGTGTGTGTGTTATAAAATTATTAAAATTATAAAAGGAAAATTATATATCAAAGACATTAATTAAATTTTATTCCTTTTTATTTTATTTAAAACATAATTTTCATACAAAAATTATCAAATTAAAAAAACCTATTTTTATTGATTTAAAATAAATTCCAAAATTAATAATAAATAATTACCAAAACGTCTATTTTATACTTTCAATATGTTTTTGCGATGGCAATATTTCCACAAAAGAAAATGTATTAATGTAATTCCCTAACGTATTGGTATCGACGATTGTTCGACGTTTAAGCGTCGACCCTGATACAAGGATCATAGAGATTCATAAAGAACTTTTTTTATTTTGAAATTCTATGGAAATGCAACAGGAAATTCATATGCAGTATTTGGAATTTTATATAAGACTGACTATAATTTAATATAAATTTCTATAATTAAGAAATTAACTAATTTTATAGTAAATTATATTAAATTATAATCAGTCTTATATAGAATTCCATATACTGCATATGGATTTCCTGTTGCATTTCCATAGAGTTTCAAAATGAAAAAAATCTTTATAAATCTCTATGATCCTTGTATCAGGGGATCTAGCATCGAGCTATCGTCGAGCCATCATCGAACTAGCGTCGAGCAAAAGTCGAACCAAAATATATTTAATTATATGCAAAATGCATTTAAATTACAAATTTTTTTTAAATTTCCAAAATGTTATAAATTTTCAAAATTTTAATAATTTTTCAAAATTTAAATTTTTTAAAATTTTTTAGATTTTCACGAAATTTTAAATTGTCAAAATTCTTGAAATTTTCAAAATGTTTCACTTTTTAAAATTTTTTAAATTGTAAAATTGTCTAAACTTTGAAATTTTTCAAATTTCTTAAAATTATCCGAAATTTTTCAAATTTCTTAAAATTATCCGAAATTTTTCAAATTTTTCAAATTATCCAGTTTTTTAAATTTTATAAAATTTTCAAAAATTTTTCAAATTTCAAGATTTTGGGCATTTTCAACATATTTTAAAATTGTTTAAATTTGCAAAATTATTTAAATTTTCCAAACTTTTAAAATCGTTCAAAATGTTTCAATTGTTGAATTTTGTAAAAAAATTTTTAAATGTTGAAAATTCTTGAATATTGAAAAAATTTTCGATATTTCGAAGATTTCGAAAAATTTTGAAAATATGAAAATTTTTGAAAATTTTTGATATTTTTGAAATGTTGGTAAATATTGAAAAATTTGAAAAAATTTGGAAGATGTTTGGCACATTAGAAAATTTTTGAATAATTATAAAATTTGTGAAAAATTTAAAAATTTTGAAAATTTATCAGATTTGTATTGAGTTATAAGCAATTATTCGATTGCTGTTTGGCTCGACGTTGGATCAATACTAGTTTGACGATGGTTCGATGGCAGCTCGATGCTAGCTCGACGATTTAGCGTCGAACCTGTAACACTAGGGTGGTATTTTCTTAAAAAAGGAAAACGGTTTGTTTAAAAGTAACTTTTTACTCGAATCTTTCTTACGCTCAGAATCCTGCTCTGGTAGGTATGTATTAAATTAACAATTATTTCGTTTTTATAACGAAAAACACGAATTCCGTGAAAGCAGAATTGAAACATCACCTCAGATGACCCATTACTGGCATTTTCCTTTTTTTAAACAAATAAAAAAAATCAAGAATATAAAAACGCGAAAGAAGAACATACAAGAAAACAGTGCTTAATAATAATGGTACCCGTATGGGTACCCGTACGGCGAACGCATAGCCAGCGACATTGGCGGTGCCATGCACATTGTCATGAGCTGTGGCGTCATCATTGGTGGCATGGGCTGTTGCATATCCATTAGCATTGGATGTGGCATGCTCATTGGCATGGGCTGTGCCATGCTCATTGGCATGGGCTGTGCCATGCTCATGGATGGCCGTCCGTAACACATGGATGGATATAACGTACATTGCGGCTGCTGATGTGGCTGCTGATGTGGCTGCTGGTGTGACTGTTGCTGCAGATTAGCTTGCATTTCGAACCGAACTTTTTTAGTTATTCGCTGTAAAAGGATATATAATATTTATAAATATGAACATTTCCATTACATTTCGATAACACTTTTTCCATTAAAAATTTCCCAAACTTGAGATTTTCAGGAAATTTAAAGCTTAATAAATGACTATTTTGTCGGCAAATATCAACTTATTACATCTACGTGGAAAAAAGTTATCAACTTTTGAAAATGAGAATCTTTTCTTAAAAATAGCCAATTTTTGACAGTTTATAATCATGTCTTTGAAAAGAATTTTTCATTAAATTATTATATATAATTTATATGTGTTATTTTAAATTGTATAAAACATTTCAATTAATAATTTGATCCTAAGACATAATAATACACTGTCAATAATTGGCTAAAATTAATAAAATCATAACTTTTTTTAGCTGGATAAAATGAGTTGAAACGTACGAAAAAATAGTCATTTAATACGCTTTACTTTTCCCGAAAATCTCAGGTTTGGGAAATTTTTTATAACATAAATATAATAAATATAAATATATATAATAAAGTGTTTAAAAAAAAATCGACTCAGCTACCTTAGCGTTTAAATGAAATAATATTTAGAGGATGCACCGAGCTCTTGAAAGTGTCATTTTTAGCCCTTCTTTCAGATAATCGACAAATAATTTGACTTCAAATCATTCGACCAATACCGTGCTTCCGATATTTTCTGCCCAGAAGAATATAAAACAAGAAAAACATACGGTTAATGAGTTCTTGTTAAGTCTAGGTGAGAAATACATTTTTGAAATATCTTTTTCTTACTTTTTTAATGGGTTTTTCAACTATTTTGTTAAGAATTTGATATTGAAGTCATAAAAAACGAGCTGCACTTGCGAAAATTTGTTCTGATCTATATACATCTGAGAACAAATTTTTGGAAGTGCATTTCGATTTAAAAACTTTAATATCGAATTCTTAACAAAATAGTTGAAAAAACCATCAAAAACGTACAAAAAAGATATTTCAAAAATTGATTTCTACATTAGACCTAATGCCAACTCATTATCTGTATGTTTTCCTTGTTTTGAGAGCACGGTGCACCCTCTAAACATTTTTCGAGTCGCGAATGGGCTCTTACGAGTCTACTTCAGAGGAAAATCTTTAATTTGAGTGCTGAGCCAACTGATTCGATTTTTTTCGAAACACCCTAATATATAACAATTTCCACTACCATTCGAAAACTTTTTTTTTTAACACACCCAGTAAACGAAAATCCATTTAAATCAATATAAATGATTTTACTTAAATTGTGTTTTTGTCAATTTTACAATTTGGAGAACAGTTTTTAAGTTTAATTGAATAAAATTAAATGGTGACCAATAAGAAATCAGTTTTTCACAAAAAATAAATTATATATTAGTTGTATTAAATTGCAAAAGTCCAATTTAATTTTACATCTCCAATATATACGATTTTGAACAATTTAATACAATTTAATCTAGAAATAATGGTCGACAAAAACTGATTTCTTATTGGTCGCTATTAAATTCGATTTAATACAATTCAAACAAAGGTATCCCAATTTTTAACCATTTCACAATTTACACATCAAACTCCAAATTGTTTTTCGTTTGCTGGGCAGCTTTCCCAAATCTGCGATTTTCAGGAAATTTAAAGCATACTGAATGACTATTTTTTCCGCAAATATCAATTAATTTTACTCAGCTAGAAAAAAGTTATAAACTTTTGAAAATAAGAATTTTGTCATACAAATAACCAATTCTTGACAGTTTATAATTATGTCTTTGGAACGAGTTATTTATTAAAACATTACATCCCTAATAATGCAAAATATTTGGAAAATGTTTCAGAAAAATTTTTCATCGATAAGTAGAAAATATCTTGAAATATTTCAAAATATTTTGTAAATATTTTCTAGATATTTTGTAAATGTTGAATATCCAAAGTGCAAAATATTTTAAAAATATTTGGAAAATATTTTTAATATATCTAAAAAATATTTAGAAAATATTTAAAAAATGTTTAGAAAATATTTCAAACCATCCAAAAATAAATTACAATCTAGCGCCCTCTCGTACGCGTCATAATCTAACAGAAATCTTCAACATTTGACCTCGAATTTGTGATCTAGGTATATATACATATATATGGATACATATACCCTAGATCACAAATCCGTACTCAAAAGTTGAAAATTCCTGATAGATTATGACGTATCCAAGAGGGCGCTACATTTTCTTTTATTTTTGAAAGGTTTGAAATATTTGACAAATATTCATTAAATGTTTTTTTAAATATTTTAAAAATAGTTTTCAAATATGATTAAAATATTTTGCACCTTGGACATTAAACATTTACAAAATATCTAGAAAATATTTATAATATATTTTAAAATATTTCAAGATATTTTCTACATAACGATACAAAATATTTCTAAAAAATTTTCTATAGTATATTGTGTATCAAGGGCCGAAAGGAGTTGATTTCATGAGTGTAAGTTAGTTGTCAGAAACGAAACCGAGGGCTAACTTACACGAGTGAAATCAATTTCGGCTCTCGATGCACACGATACTTTTTGTTACAAGTGCACAGAAAGCAGCTTCTTCCATGTAGGTTTAGCGAGCAGATAGTAGTGTATTGCTGCCCTAGAGCAACAATACACTACTTTCTGCCCAAGGGCAACAACACGCAACTTTCTGCCCGCTAAAGCTTTATGGAAAAAGCGGCTTTCTGTGCAAGTGTGATAAAAAATATTTTGCGTTATTGGGGATATAATTAATATCTATTACTATT
Source organism: Baryconus sp. ZL-2020 (assembly GCA_022817705.1). Classification (NCBI taxonomy): domain Eukaryota; kingdom Metazoa; phylum Arthropoda; class Insecta; order Hymenoptera; family Scelionidae; genus Baryconus; species Baryconus sp. ZL-2020. The sequence goes on from JABFOY010000056.1 coordinate 8,729, forward strand.
AATTATACATAACATTTCAATAAGTAATTCGTTACATACTTATATATATTTGTACATATGTTTATACACAACTTTAAGGTGATTCTTCAGTTCTGCTGCACCAGAGTTAGTGTCATTTTAAATAAAAATATTTTGGTAATGAAAAAACAGGAGAGGTTACACAGCCAAAAGTTTACATCAAAAATAAGTTTTTCTTTCACCATAACATTCTTCCATTACCAAAAAATGACTTGATATATTTTGCAGAATTTAATTCATTACCAAACATTTTTTATTTAAAAAGACACTAACTTCGGTGCAGTAGAACTGAAAAATCATACTTCATTTAGGCGTTGCAAGAAGTGCTTGCGTCTGCGCGGTTGTTCTATTTGTTGCAAAGCCGGCGCTGACGCTTGACGTCGTGCAACCGTGGGTGGTGCGTCAGCGGGTGCAGCGACTGCCGGTGGTGCGGCGGCTGGCGGAACGGTTGCGGGTGGTTCGACAGTCAGTGGAACGGCTGCGGGTGGTGCAACTGCCGGAGGAACGGCTGCGGCTGATGCGACTGCCGGAGGAACGGCTGCGGCTGATGCGACTACCGGAGGAACGGCTGCGGCTGATGCGACTTCCGGAGGAACGGTTGCGGCTGGTGCGATTGCCGGTGGAACGACTGCGGGTGGTACCTCTTGGCGTCGTGCGACTGCGGTTGGTACGACGGGATGTGATGCTTCCGGACGTGGTGTCGCTCCGGATTGACCTGGACGAGATGATGGACGTGCACCTGGACCTGGACGAGGTGATGCGCGTGCACGTGGTGCTGCTGCAGCAGCTGCATATGTTTGTTGCTGAAATCAGTAACAATTTATTAAACTTCGTCAATTAAGATCAAGGCCCTTATTCAGTGAGTTGAACCGTAAAAGTTTCAAGCATAAAGTGTAAATAACCTTATAAGAGCGATTGACCAATCAGAATTCAAAGCTGCGTCACGAAAATGAATCAACATTTGATAAATTGTTGACAGGTTATGTTGTCAAACATTGAACAATACCAATGTTTTTTTATTATTTCGTTCAATACTAATAATAAATAATAAAATGTATACGTTTTTAGAAAAAACTAATCATTTATTTAGTTCGTGACAGTTAATATTTTCATTAGATTAAAGAGATATTACTTGTCAATGAAAAATATTCGTATTAAATATATAGTCACTTCTACTATAATTTAGATAATATATTCATTATTAAATGAGAATTAATGAATATATATAATGAATATATAAGAACAAAAAATTTTTGCTTTAAAAAAATATGAAAAAAATGTTAATTACCCAAAGTATTAGAATAATATCAATAAATTTGAAATTACAAATTTTATCCAAAATCAAAAAAAGGTGATTTGACATTTACAGACGTATTTAAGTAAAAATGATCTACAACTTTATATTATTATTACACGTATGACAAATAAAGACACCTACAAAATTGGAACTTCATTTCTTGCTTTTCGGATAACGTTTACTTAATTTTATATGTAAATATAATTATGACATTTTATATATTGAATTCCACATTGTATAACTTAAATAATATAGATATTTTAAATTTTTGTATAGAACAATAAGGTCAGGATAAATAAAATATATAATCATTTAATTTTTAGAACATTTTGAAATTTGTTAAACTACGTATCACAAGATGCATTGAATATTTATTAAGATACA
>JABFOY010000057.1:0-10421 GCA_022817705.1 Baryconus sp. ZL-2020
ATATTAAAATATAAAATTGAAAAAATAATAAAATTTAAAAAAATAAAATATACAAAATTATAAAATTTAAAAAATTTTACAACAAGAATAATTAAAAAGGAAACTTTAAATTAAAACTATAAATTTCGGTAAATTGTAATGTTCATAAAATTAAAAATATAAATTTCAAAATATTGTAATATCCATAATATATATATATATATATATGTATGTCAAGACCACATTTTGACGACACAAATTCACACGAACCCCGTATTTTGGCGACAAAAGTCGGATAAGCGCGACGTCGCCAAAATTCCTGCATGTCCAGGGGGTATTTTGGCGACGCGTCGTCAAAATTCGTGGTTTATGCAATAGTGATATATATAAAAAATTACGCAAATTTGTTGATATGGAAAAACATTTACAAAACATGATATACAACATGTCTAGACCCCTGTATATTCAAAACGTATTTTAGCGACACGTCGTCAAATTGCGGAGTTTATGTAATAAAACATATATTTTTACTAAATTATGCAGACTTCGACGATATTGAAAGACATGAAAATTGATATGTATATATATAACATAATGTCGCGTACTCTCGCAAACTCTTGCCTACTCCCGAATGCTGTCGCACACTTTTTTATAGTTTTGCTTACTCTCGCACACTTTTGTGTACTCTCGCATACTCTCGTGTATTCTTGCATATTCTCGTATACTCTCGCACACTCTCGTGTACTCTTGCATATTCTTGTGTACTCTCGCACACTCTCGTGTACTCTTGCATATTCTCGTGTACTCTCGCACACTCTCGTGTACTCTTGTATATTCTCGTGTACTTTCGCACACTCTCGTGTACTCTTAGATATTCTCGTGTACTCTCGCACACTCTCGTGTACTCTCGCACACTCTCGTGTACTCTCGCACACTCTCGTGTACTCTTGCATATTCTCGTGTACTCTCGCACACTCTCGTGTACTCTTGCATATTCTCGTGTACTTTCGCACACTCTCGTGTACTCTTAGATATTCTCGTGTACTCTCGCACACTCTCGTGTACTCTTGTATATTCTCGTGTACTTTCGCACACTCTCGTGTACTCTTAGATATTCTCGTGTACTCTCGCACACTCTCGTGTACTCTTGCATATTCTCGTGTACTCTCGCACACTCTCGTGTACTCTTGCATATTCTCGTGTACTTTCGCACACTCTCGTGTACTCTTAGATATTCTCGTGTACTCTCGCACACTCTCGTGTACTCTTGCATACTCTCGTGTACTCTCGCACACTCTCCTATATGTTCAAATACTCTCACATACTCTAGTGTACTCTAGCACTCTCACTTATTCTCAATTAGTTACATCTACTCTCGTGTAGTATTTCTTATGTACTCTAGCGTACTTTGGCACACTTCTGTGAACTTTCACATATTCTAGCGTACTCCGGCGAACTTTCTCGTACGCAATAGGCACACTCGGGCCTATTCCAGCGTACTCTAGCACACTCTCTTAAACTTTCGCTTATTCTCGATTACTTCGCCTACTACTGAAAAGCATGAACGGAACTTGATATATATAACATAATATCGGGTACTCTCGCAAACTCTTGCGTACTCTCAAATACTGTCGCCCACTTCTTTATAGTTTCTCGCATACTGTCACAATCTCGCTTACTCACGCACACTCTTATGTACTGTTGCGTATGTTCGCACACTCTTGCGTACTCCAGCGTACTCTCGAGCACTCTCGAGTAGTCTCGCACACTTTCCCATACGTTCGCATACTCTCGCACACTCTAGTGTACTCTATCCCTCTCGCTTAGTCTCGATTAGTTCGTCTACTCTCGCGTAGCCTTTTGTATGTACTCCAGCGTAATCTAGCACACTCTCTTAATCTTTCGTTTAAAAATTATTTTTGAAAATTGATGGAAAAACACGATGACTATTATAACGGTTAGAAAATAATTTTTAAGTCATTTGAACTGACGCGACTACTCTATCTATTAAAACTTTGTGTTTGACAATTAATTAAAAACCACGCCGAACATTTAAAAAATTACTGCGGTTATTTTAAAGATTCAAAAATGGTTTTTGAAAACTGATTAAGTAACACGGTGACTATTATAACGATTCACAAGTTATTTTTGAAAAATAAATTGAAAATATTGCGATCACTTTATCAATTCAAATAACATGTTTATAAATTTATTTAGAAAAGTCGCAGTCACTTAAACGATTTAAACATTATTTTTGTAAATTGATGAGAAAACACGGTCACCATTTTAACGGTTAGAAAATAATTTTTAAGTCATTTGAATGAAATAAAATAAATAATTTGTACGCTGTAAATTTTATTATTTATAAAAATAATACTTATAAAAAATTCAACTGTAATAAATAAATATTTGACTGGTTAATAGAGTTTTAAAACATGCCATTTTATAAAATTTAAACAAAATATAATTTAATGGTAACATTTCTCTACAATTTTAATTACTGTTCGAAATAATATAATAATTGTACTGTCACATTGGCAATGAAATTAAATAATTTCATAGAAAGTGATCTTGTTATATTCTAGATCTTGCATTCAGATGATTTAAAAATTACTTTCAAATCATTCAAATGATCACCGTGTTCTTCCATAAATTTTCAATATTAATTTTTAATTCGTTAAAGTGTCTGCGACTTTTCTATATAAATTTATAATTATTATATTTTAATCGTTAAAGTGGTCGTGATATTGTCAATTTCATTTTAAAAAATCGATATTGATTCGATGTTCACACAACATCGGTACAACTATGCCAATGTTGTCCCTACATCGAAACGATTGTATATATATGTATGTCAAGACCGCATTTTGACGACAGAAATTCTCACGAACCCCGTATTTTGGCGACAAAATTCGGATAAGCGCGACGTCGTCAAAATCCCTGCATGTCCAGGGGGTATTTTGGCGACGCGTCGTCAAAATTCGTGGTTTATGCAATAGTGATATATATATAAAAAATTATGCAGATGTCGTCAATATGGAAAGACGTTTACGAAATTTAATATATATAACATAATGTCGCGTACTCTCGCAAACTCTTGCTTACTCTCGAATGCTGTGGCACACTTTTTTATAGTTTCGCTTACTCTCGCACACTGTTGTGTACTCTCGCACACTCTTGCGTACTCTTGCACACTCTGTCATATTTGTGCACACTCTGCCGTACTCCAGCGTTATCTAACACATTCTCTTGCATTATTGCTTACTCTCGATTCCTTTGACCTACTCTCGATTGCTCGAGCTCTCTTGTGTAATACAGCGAACTTTCGAACACTTTTGCATACTCGGGCACACTCTGCATTACTTTTGCATTATCTGGCACACTCACGATCTCGCTTATCTCCGCACACTATCGCACACTTTTGCGTACTGTTACCTACTCTCGCGTATTCTTGCATGCTTTTACGTACTCTCGCACAGTCATGAGATACTCACACATTCTCGTATACTCTCACAAACTATCACGTACTCTCGCGTATTTTCGCACACTCTTGCACAAGTGCTTATTCTCAGACAGTCGCGTACTCTCGCATACTCATATGAACTACGTACTATCGAGTACTTTAGCATACTCCCACATACTCACATACTCTCCTATATTCTTGTTTACTTGTTTATAAAGAATAATTACTTAAGACACATTTTTTAAAATTATAATTAAATTAATACATATTACGTCACTTTTTCTAGTCACATCGATTGTAAATAAATTACAATTTTTAAATTTTGTCGCCGACAAAATTTATTACGTTTGGTCTGAATATAACATAGAGTCGAAATAACCTACAGTATTAGGTGGGAGGACCGTACTAGTATTAGTATCATACATGTGTGTATGGAACTGGACTCCTAGGTAGAGGGCTCCTCACAAGTTCTACTATATTTAGATGTTTTATTATTTTGCTTATTCAAAATACATTATTTCATTATTTTATAAATTTAATATAATTTGCCATCTTATTCTTTAAAACATTGGTTAAAAACGACTAACAGTCTTCGAGAAATTCGCTTGGCTTATTTAATTATTCCAAATCATTTTACACGTTTTTACTTCATATATATTTTATACGACAAAGTTTAGGTAAAACTTTGCTTTTCAAAATGAAATTTTATCAGGTGTTTATACAAAGTGGTTATGATTATTTTTCATAATTGATTTCACATCTTTCTATGAATTATTGTGTTTTCTGATATTTAACTTTTTTCCAATATGAAAAATATGTTCCAGGATTCTATGAGTAACAATGTTTGGACGACTCATAGAATTATGAAATTATAATTTCATATGTAAATATATGATGCTAACCAATTTTTATGGATTAGTATAAAATTGAAGAATAGTAAACGACATTTTGTGATATTTTGTAAGTAAACTTATTTGTGGCTTATAGCATTTGAGCATTTTTATGAGAATGCTCAAAACAACAGTATATTCACCGGGAATTTTATGGCTGTTGAACACTGTAATCATCTGTAAGATTTTAGGTAAAACATTGTTTCAACATGGTTTAAACATTTTTCCAACGTTGCTTGAACGTTGTTTGAACGTAATTTCAACTTAGTTAAGAAGAAACTTGTATTCACTTTCACTTCTTTGTTATTTTAAACAGATGGAATTTAATTTAATTTATATGTTACCATTTTATTGTTCACGCAAACCATAGTGTACGATAAAGAATGAAATTTATCCACAATATACGAAAGTATGTTACACTGATAGAAATAGATTGTTATATCAAAAACCTCATATCGTGAATTTAACAATATATAGATTGTATACTAACATCCACTCAGAATAAATCTTTTTTATTAAAATCAAAATGGTTGTCACATAAACAACCTGAATTTTGATAGTTCTACGTCTCACCCATCCATAGATTGTGAAATTTACAATTTGGGATTATTGTTCTAACAATCTACTTTCCTCAATGTAGAGTATATACAGGATGGCTTCTACCAAATACTATTAAGACCTTTATTAATAGACGTAACTTCCCCGATTAAACGATCATAAATATTCTTGAAAGAAAAGTCGTACAAGATTTTCAGAAATGGTGTACGTTTTCAAAAAGTGTACAAATATTAGTGAAATTTCATAAATTTTCCCATGAATTACGAATATCTATGGAACTGAATTTATTATTTTTGATCTGAAGTTATAAAGTTATAAACATTTGAATATTGGAGATTCGTGATTTTTACGAGGTGATAACTTAGAAACAATGCACGAAATCAACAAATTTATAAGAATGAAATCGTAATATTTTTTAGAAAACTAATGGACGATGTCGACAAAAAGTACGTTTGTCACTTTTGTAAGTGGAATAACGGTTGGGGAAAGGACGGTCTTTGTACTTTGGGGTCACAATGAGTCAATTTTGGCAGAATTAGTGTTTTGTAAAAAATATTACGATTTCATTCTTATAAATTTTTTGATTTCGTTCATTGTTTCTAAGTTATTACCTCGCAAAAATCACGAATCCCCAATATTCAAATGTTTATAACTTTTGAAATTATAATTTTTAAAAAGAATTTTTTTAGGTAGACCATGGGTATTTTGTGGCGTAGAATTCGAATCTGCAATAACAAATTTTAAATATCCCATTTAAAATTTTAAAGTTGCCCCCCGCCGCACCCATTTCGGGGAGGGGTATTGCTAATTTTAACACTGCTGGATGTCCCCCTTGATAATATTAACTTTTTATCTCAAACATTTTTTTCGTAGGATGCATATTTTTCGAGATATTCAATTGTCTCAAGTTAAAACGACCACCCTGTATACATATAAGGAATGTAATGTTATCATTTTATTTGTGATATCTTGTGAAAGACATGTAGTATGAAGATTGAACTTAAAAGTTTACATGATAATCCATGAATGTTTCTCCGAATGTTTACGAATATCTGTAAAATTGATTATTCCTATTAGAAATTACATATTATAAATATTGAAACATATAAACTAAAATAGAGTGTCTTTTAAGTGTCTTACAGCAAAACATTTTAATGAAAATGTACTTTATAATAATATTTTGTATAATAATAATATTTTTAACAAATTTATCGAATGACATTAAATATGACCCCCTATCCCCACTTCCTGGGGGTGATACGGGGGCAACTTTGAAATGTTAAACGGGGACGTACAACACATACGTTCTCGTACATTATATAAACGTTTGTAGAACATTTAAAACGTTTTAGACACGTTTGTTAAACGTTTTTTTGGCCGGCTATAAAGTTTTTGGAACGTTCTCTGAACGTTTCTTGTAACGTTTTTGAAGTGTTCCTGAAACGTTTTGTAAACGTTTTATACAGTATTTTTACTAAGTCTTTGAAATGTTCAAAAACGTTTCTTGAAACGTTCCGAAAACGTTTCTCAAACGTTTTATACAGTATCTTCACAAATCTTTTAAAACGTTTCGTAAACGTTTCTGTGACGTTTCGTAAACATTTCTGAAAAAAGTCGTCCAGTTTGACGCGACTGGCACCAACGTGATTCGAACCCGCGATCTTTCGGGCATGAAGCAGAGTGCGTACCCCTTGGCCCGAGCGACGTATTCGAAGGACAGGTTTAAATTGGCATTATGAATTGCAAATATATTGGAATTAGAAAACGGGAAAAATAAGATTAATTAATAATAATCATTTATATATTATGCTTCTAAATTACGTTTAATTAAAATATGCAGTATTTTATGATTTGAATTATTTATATATTTTTACAATACAGAATTTAGTTTTTAACAAAAAAATATATTTTATGGACACAATGAAATTAAAATATAATCAATGAACTAACCCCAACGGAACCAAACGTTTGAACGTTTGGGAAACGTTTTATAAACATTTTAACGTTCCTGGAATGTTTATAGAACGTTTCAATTTATTAACAGTTCTTAGAACTTTTCTATAAAATGAATTTTCTATGTAAGCATTGGAATTAGAGAAAATTCTTTGTAGTCATAAATCTAGTTTATGTATTGCCTCTTTTCAAATTCTATGACAAGACTTGACAAAATACCTAATGGCTTATTCGAAGACAAACAATTGTTTCTATCAATAACAGATGCATTTATGTAAACTGAATGATCTATCCTTTATTAACTAAGAGCAATAAAGCACATGTCTTTCTTTGTTTATTCTAATGTTTAACATATTACTGTTAAACTAACAAAACTAACATATTACTGTTCTCTTCGCTGTTATTTAAAAAAAAATATACGCCTTTATGAATTTCGACAGTTAGTTCAATGATTATATTATTAAAATAATATGCATAAAATATAATTTTCATTTCATTGTGAGCGTAAAATATCTGTTTATGTTTAAAAATAAGTTCTTAATTCTAAAAATATATAAATAATTAAAATCTTAATATACTACATATTTTAATTGAACGTAATTTATTATTTATTTTATAAATTAAATATTTTCATATGAATAATTATTAGAAAACAATTATTTTTCTTATGTTGATTAATTCTCCACGAAGCATAATATATAAATTACTATTATTAAGTAATCTTATTTTTTCCGTTTTCTAATTCCAATATATTTTATTGCAATTCATAATACCAATTTAAACCTGTACCTTCAAATACGGCACTCTGACCAAGCGGTACGCACTCTGTTTCATGCGCGGAAGATCGCGGGTTCGAATCACGTTGGTGCCAGACGTGTCAAACTGGACGATTTTTTTTCAGAAATGTTTACGAAACGTCACAGAAACGTTTCAAGAAACGTTACAAGAAACGTTCAAAGAACGTTTCAGAAACTTTGTAGCCGGCCAAAAAAAAGTTTAACAAACGTGTCTGAAATGTTTTAAACGTTTTAGATACGTTTATATAACGTACGTGTAACGTTTCAGAAACGTTTCTGGAACGTTCGGTTCCGTTGGGGTATATTATATGTATATCCAGAACAATAATATTTTTGTAATCTTTCATAATATTTTATAATATTTTTGTAATTTTTTATACATATATTTTAATATTTCTATAGTATTTTATATATAATATTACATAAATATTTAAAAATATTTATAATATACACCATAAATATTAAAAATTATTTATAATATATAACATAAATATTATACGGTAGACATTTATATATTTATATAATACTTTCGGTAAATATTGTATAAATATTGCATGCTATTAATATAGTGGTGACTACTCTGTTAAAAATGATGACAATAAATGGATACAGATGTATGATAACGGATAAAATTTAATACGTGTAAATCCGTTTATTGTCTACGTATTTATATGTTGTATACGTTTAAAAACGTCATTTTTAATAAAGTAGACAGGGTTATAAGGATGTCCCGTGTGTCGAACTAAATGCTTCTAATAATAATAAACACGCGAAATTTTAGGGCAAATCAAAGTGCAACATCATGAAAAACCGTCGTATTATAAGTTGCGAAGAGCTTTAAACTTGAATCAGAGTAACTCCCTAATAGCACGTAATATTAATTAATATTAAATAATATTACTGGTAGATACCTGTAATATTAAAATAATATTCCTGTAATGTCCGCTAAAAGTAATATTATATTAATATTAATAGGATGTTATTTTAACATTATTATAATATTATTTTAACATTACAGTAATATTAAAATAATATTAATTTAATGTTAATAGAATATTATTTTAACGTTAAAATAATATTAAAATAATATAAGAAAAATATGCCGCTACTACTATATTAAATTATTAATAATAATATTATCATATAATTAAGTTCATATCGGAAACAATATAGATCCTAAGCCTTAAAATAAAAAAAATAGTCTTACGTATAGTGCTATATACCGGGCACCACCGAGGTCTGAACCCTCGACTTGCGCGTGAAAGCAGGATCCACTACCCCTTGGCCAAAGGGGCAATTGAAATCTTTATTTCTTGAATTGGCTATACACTTGCGTGAAAACTTTGAGAACTTGGAGAATAATGAGATTAATTAAAAGTAATAAATTAGCGTTTCTGTACAATGACAAATTAATTAATACATGTGAAACAAAGTTTTGAATAATTTTGCATGTGACAATTTTTTATTTAACAAATAAATAATATAATCTTAACTGGAAATGTATGGATGTATTTCAATAATTTTGTGTTACATTTTTGTGTTATCGAAATTGTATATTATTTTATTCATAACATTTTTATTCTGTGAACATTTTTTAGTTTTATTATTTTACAGGTTAATGTTGTAACACAAAATTGTTAAAATACTTCCATACATTTCCAGTTAAAAGTATATTATTTATTTGTTAAATAAAAAACGTGAAAAATTATTCGAAACTTTGTTTCACATGTATTAATTAATTTTTCATTGTACAGAAAAGCTAATTTGTTACTTTTGATTAATCTTATTATTCTCTAAGTTTTCAGGCAAGTCTATAGCCAATTCAAGAAATGGCGATTTCAATTGCCCCTCTGGCCAAGGGGTAATAGATCCTGCTTTCACGCGCAAGTCGCGGGTCCAGACCTCGGTGGTGACCGTTATTATGGCACTATACGTAAGACTTGGCGTATTTTTTTTTATTTTAAGGCTTAGGATCTATTTTGTGTCCGATATGAACTTAATTATATGATAATATTATTATTAATAATTTAATATAGTAGTAACGGCATATTTTTCTTGTATTATTTTAATATTATTTTAACGATAAAATAATATTCTATTAACATTAAATTAATATTATTGTAATATTACTGTAATGTTAAAATAATATTATAATAATGTTAAAATAACATCCTATTAATATTAATATAATATTACTTTTAGCGGACATTACAGGAATATTATTTTAATATTACAGGCATCTACCAGTAATATTATTTAATATTAATTAATATTACGTGCTATTAGGGAGTTACTCTGATTCAAGTTTAAAGCTCTTCGCAACTTATAATACGACGGTTTTTCATGAGGTTGCACTTTGATTTGCCCTAAAATTTCGCGTGTTTATTATTATTAGAAGCATTTATTTATTTATTTACAGATTAATTTGCATATTTTGAGGATACGACGATGTCTGGACGCAACATTGTCGGGACATTGACGAGAGTCTGTCCAGTAAAGCATCAAAATAAAGTTCTGCATAAACACATACAAATTGTTTCTGTTGCCTTTAATACAAAAAATTGTCCTTGGTTTAAAGCGCATAGAATTTCATACACGGTATGAAACCAATACTATAGGTTTACCTTGTCTATCATGCAAGTTTATATGGTATGTTTAGTGTCACTTTTCAGGTTAACAGTATTGAAAGTCAATAGCGATTTACTATTTTATTCCTTTCCGTGTAATAATTCATAAAAAAGTTATTTCGAAAGTGCAACAGGAATTTCATATAATTAGGTA
>JABFOY010000058.1:0-10395 GCA_022817705.1 Baryconus sp. ZL-2020
TTTTTATATATGCTAATATTGTGATTATTTATATTTTACGTTCTTCTAATTCTACAGATTTACTTAGGTGTGGGTAAATATATTAGAAAAGATGTCTGGAACCTTACTAACGGTCTAAAGGACTCTCGGTATGTGAAGTGTATAGCAAAAGGGCTACATGGCGACCGAGTAATGATAAACCGTTCATTAGACCAAAGAAGAACAACAATTACTTTAAGAGATCGATCTCCTCGGCGCCAATTCACCGATGCCGAAATAAGACAAGTAAAAGGTATATTGGTTTTTCAAGAACAATTCGTTATAATTAAATCTATATATATCGCGTTCCCTTTAGCTTGAAATATTCAAATATTTCGAAAAATAATCATATAAAAAAGTTTTTTGAAATAAAAAATTCGCTGGTTCTAGCATTAAATTTTCTCCGCCTCTTCTTTTTAGAGGGCAGTTAAATTTTCATTACTTTAAAATGTTAAATAGAAACTCCTTTTTTTTACTGTAGATTCGGATTCTATGGCACAACATACTTACCTAGTTGAAAAAAACATATAAATTCAAATAGGACTATTTCTATAAGTATCTATATGATTTCGGATAGTAAGTCGTCTTTTGTATAATGTACTCTCTTAAAAACTTTTGGTGTAAAAGTAATTTCATATACATTTATTTGTTTCTATATGTATACCCACATACAAAACAATTTCTAAAAGTTATACTTACTAACGTTACTTTATAAATGGATATACTTATAGGAACAACTAAATGAATATGCAGTTACTTTTAAGTCTAAAAAGTCTTTGGGTAACATAAAACTGTCGTTTTACTGTCAGAAATTTACTGTATCCTACGGTTACTAGAAGTATAAACGTAAAAGATTTTCACCATATATTCTTATTTGAAATACAAGTATAGTAATTAATCTAAGAATACTTGGAAAAGTCGACTTACAAAAATCTAAAGTACTCTGTAAATAAAAATAAATAGAAAGTCAACAAATTCTTATTTCTTTTAATTTCCTTTAATTGAATTTCTCCTTTTTCCTTATGGCGATAGAAGAACAATGAGTGAAAAATAAAACATTTATATTTGGAATTGCTTTCTGTTGCTAATGGGTAATTCATTTTTTTATTAAAAGTTTGTATTGCCTCAAAGAAATACACGCAGCGAAGAATAAACGAGCGACTCATTTGTCACACACGACTGAGTTGTGCGGAGCAAATTTTTCTGAAAACAAAACACACCAACCGACTCAGTAGTGTGCCTACATCAACTAATCATTGGTGAAAAACGAGCTATTTGTTTGGCCAAACTAATGGCTCGTTTGTTACCAACGACAAGTTGATGTAGGCACACTACTGAGTTGGTTGGTGTGTTTTGGTTAGAGACAAATTTGCTCCGCACGACTCAGTCGTGTGTGATAAACGAGTCACTCGTAGGAAGAAATTGAAAACGTAAAAGTTCTATTTCTCATTCATTCTTCTTCTATTGCCACGATGAAAACAAGTAATTCAATTAAAAGAAATGTTAAAAAATAGGAATTTTTTGGCTTTCTATATACTTTATTCTACAGGGTAAATAGACTCTAAAGTGTAGTAATGAAAATCTTTTAATTGATGTCTTATGAAGAATAACAATATTCAAAATTATGTTTCATACGTTTCTTGCACTCTAATGTTCAAAAGGCTGTCAAAAACCAGGGTACAATTGAAGACAATTGCATTTTTGTTATTGTCAAATCTCATTCACTCAAATTTCGATAATAAGTGCTCCCGATGAAGTCAAAATAAGTCATGAAAGTCATTAATATGCTTACTAAAAGCTTACGAAAAAAAGACATTGTACGTTTGAAAATTAAGTAAAAATAATTGAAAAAATTTTTTTTTCACTATTTCTTGCTAATTTTGTGACATAAAATGTGTCTTTGTTTTGTAGGCTTTGCGTAAACATATTAAAAGAATTCTGTAGTTGTGACAAATTTCTATGTAAGCAATCAAATTCCAACGTTTCATTTTTGTTAATATATTAAGTGAAAATAAATATGTACTCATAAATAAAAATGAATTTAAAGATTCTATATGTAGACAGAATTTATTATTTCTACTGAGCTGTGAAACTTGACTAGTTTTTCAATTGACACTTTTGGGTTAGAAAGTACAATTGAAAAATGCATCCGGTTTGACATTAGTCGCAATACTGTTATTCATATTGTTGGTATGGAGGTTCTGAAAAAAAAGAAGCATGTGCGGCTAAGAACAAAAACGACGCATTGCTAATAAATGTTGTGTCCATTTTCGCTTTGCTCAAAAAACTTGCATTATTATGTAAAATGTCGCTTTCGCCCTTAGTTGCACAATGTACTATATCAATTAACATGAAAAAATAATTTTATGTATTTATGATATTTTACAGCTGTTTTTGCCAAAAAATTGATACAGATAAATGCGGAAAATCCAGCTGCTCGATTGAGAAAAACAACAACTTATTTGTCCAAATTAATTGGTGATTTACACAAGAAGTATAAAGTTGAAGCGAGCTAGTTGTGCTCAAAGCTTCTAAAAATGGCGTTTCGTCCCTGGGCTACCTGGCGTGGACTCGTCAGTAAGGCTGCAGGTAGCCCGTGCCTTAGACGCTGGAAGTATATGTCGACAGCGTCTTTATATACTGTTCAAGTGAGCGTGTTTGCTACTTGTGAGTTAGAAATGTTCGTATGTTGCATGTCGTTTTGGGAATAGTCGCTGCAATTCTGTGGCGTCATAGTCGCGACAGATATTCGACTGTCAAGAATGCCGCCGTTTCGGCTGTCTAAGCTGATGCGACGTTGTGTTGCCACAAATAAATACTTTGAGAAACATTAAATGGTACTATTTACCCATTGTTCTGTTTCTCGGCCTATTTGCATTCATTTTAACCGCAATTTACCAACCACATTTCTTAATATTATTTGTTCATTTCGAATGTAATTTTCGGCGAATTAATTTGCTTAATCGACAAAATAAAGTTACAAGTATTATGTTTTACGAGATTTATTAATTTTAAAATATTAACCTGAAATTCTGGTTAATCCTACAATTAAACAAAATGCTAGCTGCATTCATAAGAACGGATAATTTAGAGAGGAATTCATTACTAATGGCATATACAGTACACAAAAGACCTATGACTCATTGTAATAACACATAAGTAAACAATGCGATTGGTCGAAATTCTATTGGAAGGGGATAGCTACCAAAGAATTTTCTCGACTAACGACAAATCTCTTACTTCACTAAGAAATCTATAACCGACGTCCGAAACGTTCAAGCAGTCAGAATTTTTGTCGCACCTCGTTACAGCGTGATTTCGGTTAAACATGAAACCAGCAAGATATTCCAATTCTATCAAAGGTGTGTCTGAGTGGATGCACTTGGTGAAGAAGAAGAGGGATATGAAACGTACAAATATACGTTTGTACAATTTGCGAGTGGATGCGATTCTTACGCAAACCTTACGTGAAGCTGAAAGAGAAATGGAGAAATTACGCATTATGCTGAGCGAAGATGAAATTAAGTTTCAGAAGTGGCAGTCAGATCTGCTAGAATGTTATGAACAAATGAACGACGTAATCAGGAAGAATTGTGAAGAAGAAAAAAATGATGACGAAATGTCACATAAAGAAAAGGTGATTACGGATGAATTTGATCAATTCTTAAACGAAATTATTCAGGAATGTGAAAATGTTTAAGCCTGAAAAATTAATCCGAGGGATGAAGTAGAGAAGCAATAATTGTGGACGTTACGCAATACTAGGTAAGTAACAAAGCTTTGTGGTCTTTGAAATATTGTCATATCAACTTTGTGCAATATAAGTAATAAATCTAGCAGAAATAGTACATTATGTATCAAGTGCACAATATGAGCGATTGCAAACAAGTGTAAAGTTGGCTGCACTCGCCACACAAGTTTGCTGTCTCTCATATTTTGCTCGAGATGTACATTTTACTTTGTATAACGAGTGCCTTATGTGGTTGTCACGTGACAAAATGATAATGGCCAGTTTCGCGCAGCGGGTAACCCCGCGAAGCATGGACCAGGGTCGGTAGCCCCTGGTGGGGGTCGAGGGGGCGAAGCCCCCGCGTAGGTTAGGTTACGCTGGTTAGGTTAGTGCAATTCAGTGCTTACACAGACTTCATTTATTATTGTAATGCAACAATAATAAAATGCATTATAATTAAAATTAATGACATCTTTTGATTTTTCTTAAATTTTATACAATTTATTTGCAAAATATTGCTTTCAATCTATTAGCAAGTTAATTACATTAAAAAAGTGTCCAGTTTCGGTTTTAGTCATGTCATAACTGAAATTTAGATTTCATATAATGTTTTTAAGCATATAACCATTTATTTTAATATTGTTTTCCGACTCACATGTAAGGTTATAAACGCGATTGCGTCAGTTACCAACTTCGCGCCGCGAGCAGTCTGTCTTTCTTCAATGACGCAATAAAAAGAGAGGGCGATTCGGTCACATATGGCAATTCACTAGTCTACAATGGATTCACTAGTCTACAATGCGTTCACTAGTCTGCAATGGGCCTTATTACGCTCAGTGAACAGGGCTACAAAGACGGCTTTACAGTACACGAGTTATACAAAAGACAGTTTGGCAAGAGTCTCCCAGACCAATACCAGACTTCACCGCGGAATGTTTCGGTACACTGAAAAAAAATCTTGTTGAAACAAGTAGATGAATGGTTGTTTTTGGCTTCAACTAAGAAAATCTAATTAGGACGACCTAATTTTTGGTTTCTTTTGGTTAGGACAACTAGATTTTCTTTAGTAAAGCCGAAAGTTATCAGTTTCATTGATGACAGTTATTTATTCGTTGTACACTTATCATACTTATTTGTTTTGAACGATATTATCAAACAATAATTTCTTATTGATTTTCAGATATTCCATTGCATTTTGAGGATTTTTGCAATATTCAACTCAAGATTTAGTCGTACCCTGGCCTTGGAAAGTCAGGCAATCAGGCAAAAAGCATCACATGTATGATTGGTGCCTTATCAACTTTGCCGATCACGGTATTATCAGTCGATCAGTTCACCTGAACAGAGAACTTGTTCTAACCTAATTCAGTTTCTGCCTGGGTATAACTAATAATTTATTTTTTAGTTTTAATTAGTTTTATATCAAATAATTTAATATATTAGTAATTTAGTATTATGCAATACAAAATTACAATTTGTACATGTAATGATAATTGCTTAAATCGATTGACTGATTTGTGTAAAAATTGTATTGTACAGCTTAAGAGAACAAATGTCTTTGTAAAATAACATTTTAATAAATACAGATTAGTGAATGAAACAAATGAAATATATTATTTATAGCCTTCCTTTGGAGATAACGTTATGTTATTTTTACTTTAAAAAATAACGTAATTACTGTATTAAATATTTACTAAATGATGCTTGATTTATTTTCGATATTTTGCTACATAAAAATAGATTACCTAAGTAGTCAGGTTAACATATTTTAAAGCAATGTACCAACCATTTTCGAAAAACGTATTTCGTGCGCTTGTACATGTAAAATTCAAACGCGTATAACATGAAAACAGCTACACAAAACTTAATAAAAAGTAAAACGCGAACTATATCTGATAATTTGCAAAGTCTCTTCTAAGTCTCGCGTGTCACCATTGAAAACGTGAACGGTACCTCAATTAGAATTCTGTACAATACTATTGCTCGCGAATTTATTCAATCAAGTGATAAGCGCAATAGACATACCATTAAATGTGATAAACTTTTTGTTAGAATCGAGCATCGCTCTTAAATGGATAAATACGCAACCAACATATATATATATATATATTGATAATTATTATAATTAAACAATGAGATATTTGCCTAATAAGTTTTCACTTATGCAATATGCTTCATTTTTTCAATAATATTCGTAACAAATTTCCATAAGGGTCGGTATTCTTATCATTGAAATTGAATTTTTAGAACGAAATAGGCGGAAACTGGTGTATTATTCTATATATAAATATTGTCAGAATGCAGTAACAATTCGCTCTCACATTTAATTAAAAATGTACAGAAAGTGTTTAAAAATAGTATGTACGGTAAATATTGTGAATTACTATTTAAAATGTGCACACTACACGAAAATGTAATGAATTGTAAAGTATCACTTTTAGACATCTTAATCCCAAAATGTAGTTCTTACCTCGGCAAATTTATTAACGGTATTATGTGTTGTTTAATTTCCTCAATTTTAATATCGTCTAGGTACATGTAGAAATTATTATTTACTTATCTTGATCATTTATTGTTAAACTGTCGAAACATTTATACGTTTAGAATAATAGTGTGAGGATATAGAGGCATATCTATATTTCCCTTGTATTTGCGTGTATACTAGTCATAGAGCCATGACCTTTCGGTTCCTGGCTTTGCAACTCTCTTAAAAAAAAATACTTATTTAAATTTCTACAATTAACGTAAATAATCATTGTGAAAAAAAGTATGTACAAATTTACACTTAAACATTACATAAACTTACACTTTCAGTCTTTACAAGACCATTTTATTAAATTAGGATATATTTGATTTCTGAGAAATTTATATTACTTCTTCTTAACTTGATAAACATTGTCAATTTTTCCTTTTTCGGAAACATATAATAATTATTATAGCAACCATTTTTCTAAGTATATGAAATATTCGCAAAAATCTTTTCACCTTATGTCAAAAAGTCACTAACAAAAAAAATGTGAACGTTCGTTAAATAGACATTGTATTATAAAATTCGAAAAAAATAACTAAAAAGTAATAGTTCACATAATTATATATAGACGTTCTTCAACAAAATATCTAGAAACGTTCAACATTAAAATTAAAACATGTGAGATTCTCAGTTTTCTCGTTTTGTTAATTTAGTTAGTTTTCCTAGTTTTTTCGATTTTATTACTTTTGTTAGTGCCGCTATTTTTGTTAGTTTTGTTATATTCGTTAGTCTAGTTAATTTCGTTACAAAAATCTCACCGACCCATATTTTTCTATTTTACATGAATAATATCGTAGTATATATAAATCTATTAACATGTATTATATTTATATGGGCCGACGAGGTTTTTGTAACGAAATTAACGACACTGACGAGACTATCTAACATATTAAGATATTACACGGAAAAAAATCGATTCAATTTTGCAGCTAAACGCATTTATCTAAAGATTTTTATTTGGATTAGTATTACTATTTATCAAAATAACATAAACGTTTAGCTGATTTAGATAAACCGGTTTATGAAAATTGAAAAAATTAATATACTTAAATATATTAATGGTATTAAAATTTATAATTGCATAAAATTTTTTTGTTTGTTTAATTTAACCAAAATATTTACAGATATTCTTTACTGTGTTACTTGAATACAAAAAAATGTGGAGCAACTTTAAAATGTTAAATGGGAACCCAATATTACGAATTCATTCTTATACATTTTTTGGTTTCGTGCATTGTTTCTAAATTATTACTTGCAAAAATCACAACTTTCCAGTATTCAATGGTTTATAACTTTTGAAATAGTGATTTTTTAAAAAAGTTTTTTGCGCAAACTTGACGTATTTTGTGGCGAAGAATCAGAATCTGCAATAAAAAATAGGGGTTCCCAATTAAAATGTTAAAGTTGCCCCGCCCCACCCATTTCGGTTTGGAAGAGGTGGCTAATTTTAGCACTACTGGATGTCCCCCTTGATAGTATTAACGTTTTATCTGAAAAAATTTTTTTCCTAGGATGCAAATTTTTCGAGATATTCAGTTGTCTCAAGTTAAAACGACCACCCTGTATATATACACGGAGAATAATCAACTGTTCTACTATGAGAGCGGACTTTTTAGACGACAGTCCGCGCTACACAGTTCTGTCGGTTAGCTGTGCACTGCACTTCCAGACTGTGCAGACTGTAAGATGAAACGTGTTAAAATATTCTTAAAACATGAAGTAATAATATATCTGTCTGAACTACTGAACCTACGGTCTAGACTATAAAAACTAAAAATAGGCTTGGACTAAATATTTCAACAGTCTAGGACTATTATAAGTTCAGTCTGGATTCTGTGCATGCAGTCTATTATCTTCGGTGCAAGATTTTGTGAAAATTATATATATAATTTGCATTTTTCACATAAATTTATTATTGAACATTAAAATATTACAATTTTCAACAGATACTAATTACAATAATTGAATTAAATGGGAAAATAATGTAATTAATATTAATTACCAATAGATAAATTCACATTTTTCATTTTTAATAATATATTTTTATCATTTTAAATATTTTTTAAAAACAGTTGAATGAGTTTCAATTAATGTTAAAGTTCTTGAAAAACATTAAAATCTCTTCATGTATGTGGCAACTGTTATTCTGCCACACTGATGATTTCGAGAATAACAGCGGAATGAAACAAAATTTCTTAAAAATGTCAATTTTAAAATTTTTTCCATTTTTTTCTTTTTTTTCCTATTTACAATTAAATTCTTTTAAAATTATCAAGTTATATAAATTTAAATTCATATTTTATTAAGATTGCAGATAGCAATCTAATAATTATAACAACTTTAATATAAATAAACAGATATAGAATTACAAAAGTCATCCGATATAACGCTTGGGTTGTACATTTGAGTTTTAGTTAGACGAGGTTCGATGACTTTCGAACATCTAACAGTTATATTAAATGTTTCTTTATTTTTAATTATTTTTACAATAGTTCGCGTGTATATTGGATAAAAGTTAGTAATTCGGTGTCAGTTTTATAAAAAAATTTTTAAAATGTTCTATGAGACGAGAAAGATTATTCGAACAAACTATAAAAGAGGAACAAATTTGATCTTTGCAATAACTTATATAAATAAGGAATTTCAAATAAAGGATATAAAAGTTTCAATAAAATGTATAAAGATATCACATTTTAATTAATTTTATTAAAATAATATTTAATACATACTTTTTTTCAAAATTAATTTTATTACAGTTACAAAAAACATTAAATAATAAATAATTCATTTATAATTTACAAATTTTTACTAAAAATGTATTCGCAGACTTTCCAACGCAAAAGTTCTCTTCAATTCGATTTAGGTGATGTCCGCTAAAACGATAATAAGCAATATTAATTATGTGGTAAAAATCAAATTTGTTGACATATATTGAAAAGTTTATTGTTATTAATTTAAATACCATATCCTATTAAAAAAATATCGACTTATTTGTTGTAAAATTTCATTTTATTAATAAAATATTATTTTATCAAAATAACTGCTACTCATTACAAATTAGTATTACAAAACCATTTAACATTGTAAGAAGTGAATATTAAATTCTACTACGTCATTTAAAAGATCTTAAAGTTCAATTACAGCATTCAATGTACTTACGGAATATATTTATTGCAGATTGTTCTTTCCGAATTCTTTCAGTAGCGAGTCGCTCAATAACTTCTGTCTTTTATTTAATATGTAATTCTTATACCAAGGCGGAGATCCGATTTTTGTTAATTCTTCCTGTTCTTTAAGAATTTGGTTATAAGACAGCACTCCTTCCTCTTTTCCACTCCTTTTCTTCTGAAATATGTTCTTTTGGCTGTTAATCGGTCTGCCCACTACATCGGAGATTTTTCTTTGTTCTTGAAATAATAAATCAAGATCATCCATTTCCTTCTGCAAAAGTGATCAGTTTTTTTAGTATATTTTCGTAATTACTCTATAATTAAATTTTTTAACATAGTTTTCATATGAAAATTATGATTAATTCATTTTTAAAAAGTAATACTCGCTCTGAAGTCAAGAGTAATATAAAATGCGCACACATCCACACGAAAGACAAATGTTATAAGTACGAATGAAATATGTTATTTTCTATAAAATTTTTCAATAGTGAACAATAATTCAAAGGAATAAAACATCTTATTATCCTTATAAAAATAAAATTAAATAGTCGTTATAATTCCTAACATTTGTTATAAACAAATTAAATGTGAAATTAATTATTTGATTATACAATAAGATATATCAAGTGGAAAGTCATATAATTAAAGAAATTAATTTTTCATACAGAAATAAGAAAAAAAATTGTTTTGCATTTTTATTCATTATTACAAATAAAATAATTGTAAAAAAATGCTCAAACTATACTTTAACGTTTCTCAAGCGTGAAAACTGTAAATCATTAAAGAACTCACCCTATAACTATTGACGAATATTTGAATATACTATTATAATATTACTGTAATATTTTCTTATAATGTTTGTGAATATTAATGAATAATTTGAAATATTTCTGTAATATTATATGTCCCGCTGTATAATATTATAGCAACATTTAAAAGTAATATTC
>JABFOY010000059.1:0-10271 GCA_022817705.1 Baryconus sp. ZL-2020
CAGTTTTGTAGATCATTTATATCTGTATTTGATTCTATTCGTTTAAAGATTTTCAGATCATCAGCAAATATTAAAAAATATTGGTATCTTGAATTTCTGGTGTGTATTATACTTTTTCCTAATTCCTTATCTTTGAAAAACAATTAAGTTTATTCTTTATATCACCGTACAGGTTCTCAGTGCGTTAAGATTTTTTGCAAGTGGTTCATATCAAATAGATATAGCTTGTAATAAATATATTCCCAGCAGTCAACCAACAGTATCTCGAAGCATACACGAAGTAATTGATGCAGTTAATAAAATAGAAGTGATGAGTCAATTCATCCATTTTCCCAATACAAGAGAAGAACTGTTGGCTGTTCGCAATGGGTAACCAGTCTCCCTATTGTTGTATATTATTATTTATGTTAATGTTTAGTAGGACATATTTATTGTAGTTATTCTTCCATTTAAAAAAGAAACAAAATGTTGAGGAGTCCATATTCTAATTTATCTTAAATTTTAACTTAACATTCCTAGTATTGAAACCCTAAACTGTAACATTGTAATGTGATTGTTTGTGTGAACTATCAATGGAAACAATGATTAGTTCTCTCATCCTTCAATCATATAATGTAAATGGTAATCCAAGCGTTACTTTGGTTAATAATTTAAATGAATTTCTTTACAACTTAGCTGCTTAAACCAAAAAAATGTAAAATTATTACATGATCTTTGATAAACATTACTTTGTTGTGTTCATTCTTAAAAAAGTAAAAAAATTTATTGTTGAATCAATAATTAATATAAAATGATTATAATATTATATTCTAATAGTTGCCTAATAGTACAGACCCTATTAGCGCATAATACTAAATAATGTCCTAGGTATATCCCTAGCACATTGTAATGTTCTAGGAATTTACATAAGATATTATTTATTATTTTGCGGTGATAGGGGATACATACCCAGACAGTAAAGTGTGCAGTTCAAAGTCTGGTTAATTTTATGCTGAGAAACATAATTTCAAAAAGTTTGCAGCTTATTAACGGAAATATTATGGGGTAAATGTGTATTCTTAACAAGTTTGTATTCAAATGACATAAAAATGAAGGAAATAGTATCATAAAACCTGTGCTTCAAATACTCAGTGCTAATGCTGACGCACTTTCATATATAATTTCAGAAAACTATTTACCAAAAATATATTAGCAATTTATTCGTAAACTTCGTGTATTGTGTTTGTTAAAATGTTAGATATAACATTTACAAACTTTACGCAATAAGAAATACCTGAAAGTGTTATAACAAACTTCACGAAAATATTAGGCAAACGTATGCAGTTTATGTTTTCAACACTACGAAACAAGGTAAACTTTTTCTGGATACTTGCTTCAATCTTGACATAAACATATATGAAGAAATATTTTACAGCAAAGTGTTACGCATTTGCTGACGCACCTTGTATTAAAGTTTGCACAAACTCGTTTATTCAATTATAAGACATTTTACTATCTGGGTACTGAATATATTTTGTATTATTAGGGTTATAAAGACATGCTTTGATCAAATTTCAACTAAATTTCCAGCAAATTGATTGCATGACATTTTCACGAATTTTGTGTTGTGCAGTGTCTGTAAATCTGCTCACATTAATTGGAGTAAATAACAATTTTGTTTTAAAAAAAGTTACTCGAATGCAAAAATCTGTATATAAATATACTGACAGAATATAGTAGCCAAGTATTTTATGTTTAGTTGACCTAGTTAATATTTTTCTGATATAGAAAAAATTCTTATGTTATAAAAGAAATAAAACATATTTGAAAACTGAAACTAGGCTAAAAAAGCTTTAAGAATAGCTGTCTTTTACAAATCATTTTGTAATTTCACCGTGAAAAATGTTGAAAAAATTATTTATTTAGATAATTATGCTGTTTCTTCTTCTGTAGATATTACTGAGAATGTTAAACAACTGGTATTATTATATAAATAAATAACATTTTTAAACAGTTTTAACGGTGAACTGTTTTCAAATATGTTAAAGATTATATTTGTTCATTTCAAGTTTTGTTTTATTGTAAAACAAAAATTATTCTTTAAAAATACAATGCAGAAAAGAAGCCTAACTTCAAGCACTTATAAGTAATAGTATTTTATGTTAAATAATCATAAAATATAGCTTACTAATAAAATGATACTTCATACTTTAAGTAGTGAGATGAATAATGAACATCCCTGTTAAAAATCAAGTATTAGTAAGTATAGTAACGTACAGAAACGTAGACAATAAACGGATAGAATAGCCGTGCGCTATCCGTTTATTGTCTATGTTTCTGTACGTGTTAATATATATTAATACGCTCTACACGTTATTTTTAACAGGGATTATAATAATAATTAATAAATAAGAGTAATTACAATTTGGAACCCTACATTTACGGCACCAAACGCTCAAACCTCCTTAAATGAAAGGTTTAAGTCTTCTCTTTAATTTAAACCTGTAATTCGTTCAAGTAGGATGATAATTACAAAAGTTACAATGGTTTAAACATCGACAATATTTGTAGGGTGCCTTTTTTTCTTATAGCATTATATTTCGTTTTATTAGATTTGTTGCAAAGTATGGAATTCCTGCAGTAGGATGCATTGACTGCACGCACATAGCAATTGTTGCACCTCCAAGAAATGATAATAGGTTTCCGGAACACGTTTATGTAAATAGAAAGGGATATCATTCCATTAACACTCAACTTGTAAGTTTGTCTTGTATTTCTTGATTACTTTACATTCATTCATAACTTGATTACATAACATTCCTTTTATATTATATATTTTATATTATTTTTTATTATTTAATATTTATTATGTATACTATATTACATATATATTGTATTTTATTATTTAAGACACATATCCAACTAATAGATCTGCGATTACAATATGCGAATTTTAAACGTGAACTCAAGATTCCCTGGTAGC
Source organism: Baryconus sp. ZL-2020 (assembly GCA_022817705.1). Lineage (NCBI taxonomy): Eukaryota > Metazoa > Arthropoda > Insecta > Hymenoptera > Scelionidae > Baryconus > Baryconus sp. ZL-2020. Next base: position 2,963 of record JABFOY010000059.1, read on the forward strand.
GTTCATGATTCACACATTTGGAGAATGTCAAATGTTTCGAATGCTTTGGAGGAGATTTGTAGGATATGGCCTAATGATTACTTTCACTTATTAGGTATGATAGTTGAATACTTAAAAAACTGACTTACTATTAACGATAATATTGCTTGTAATATGAGAGTAAGTGTTATATGTACATATTGGTCCATAAAACATGATTAATTTGTTCTCCATTAATATAATTGCATAGTAGTGTTACAATGATGGATTTTTCAAACATTATTTTAGGATTTCTTGTAAAAAGTTTGAAAAATTCTGAAAATATTTACGGCACCAAACCTCGAACTTCCTTAAATGAAAGGTTCAAGTCTTCCCTTTAATTTATTTTACACAAACACATACATACCCATATTTATCGTTTATATTTATCATACGTACACATATTGGATCGTTAAAACCCCTGTCGCAAAATTCTGAAACTTTTTGAGTAACTCTAAAGTTTTTACCATCCAAAATCCTAAAAGGTTATCGTTGTAAAAAATTGTACGTAATGACAATTTATGAAGACAAATATAGTTATTTATATATTATAATTTTAAGAATAATATTTTTCACACTTGTGCTTTCTCCATTTCTATACGGACATGACATCATCCAAAGGAATTCTGAAAATCTCCGAAAAGTTCCAATTGTAACAGTTTTTCAGACGTCAGAGTTCTCAGTTAATTCAGACATTTTCATACACTTGTTTTACAAGGGAATTCGTATAATTGCACTTTGTGATGCGCTACGTGGAATCATGCGCTGATATATATATTCTTAAAGATGTTTCATTAATGTACACGGTTAGAAGTATTAAAAGGAATTACAATAATCATATTCAAATATACAATACCCAAAACGATTACTATTTGTATTATGATTTGCATTAGAATGTGGAAAAATGGGTATGAATCAATATGTGAACATTTTTATAATATATTGATTATACTTTTACCTTAACACCATACCCATGCTTTAAAAGAAGTAGATTTGTTTATTTGGCTGTTTCTAGGTGATTCGGGATATCCAATCAGACCATGGCTGATGACACCATGCCTAAATGCTACTGCTGGGTCTCCAGAAGAATTGTACGACTCCATTTTTACAAGGGCTCGTTCTATTGTTGAATGTTGTAATGGATTGTTGAAAATGAAATTTCGGTGCATGTTGAAGCATAGAGTGCTGCATTATAAACCCCTTGTAGCCTCGAAAATTATCAACACATGTGTCGTTTTACATAACATGTCACTCACAAATTATTACAATGAAAATGACATAGTTCGACACTATGATGAAGGACGTTTTGATGTAGAAATATTTAATAATGAAAATAATGATTTTGCTATTGCAGGCAGAGAAGCAAGAGCGCGACTTATTACAGAATATTATACGTAGAAATCAGTTATGTATTCACATTATTTTGTGTATAACAATTAATTTTATAGTATCTTAACGACAACTTCACTTTTCAGTGTATTAAAATTTTGTTAACTTCAATGAAATCATAATAAATATATTACAGCAATTGTAATAAAAATATTTTCGTTTATTGTACTTTTTGAAATACATATTTTTTATAAACAAAAGTTGTATTTGTTAATCATAAATATTACTTAATTACAATCTCTGGTAACTATAATATTAATTTCAATCTTTGGTAACTACAATACTGTTATTTTGAACTTTATGTCTTGCTTAATTGTATCACACAAACGTATTTCCTAAAATCACAAAACTTAATCCTATACAATACTTTTCAATCTCATGGTATAACAGTGTTGTGTATTAACAAAAAATAGAACAAGAAAAGTAAAAAAATAGAAAAAGAAAAGAATAACACTTAAACATTTGCGTGATAAAACAAGGTAATCTTAAATGTTCCCATCTTTTTAAAATGTAAATTCTTAAAACAAATTATCATAATATACTAAAACATTAAGATATCAGTCTTTGATGATATATAACATGAAAAAGTTAGTAATAATGTAAGTATATTACATGACACAACAATTGTCGAAGGAACATTTGTCTGACACCTGTCGCAGAAAGCTGTCATTCTGTTTTTTAATTTGTAATGCCTGTCTTTCAATTTCTAATTTGTCCTTAAAGTATTTTTTTTTTAAATAATATGTTTTCTCGGCAATATTTGCCACCTTCTGAGCTGGATTGCCTTCTCGTTTCTTACGCAACATTTTGCGTTTGCGGTTCGCCGGTAAATTGATGGAAACATTTTCTATGTCTGAAGTTGTCAATTCTTTATTATTAGTTTTCTGGTTATTGTTGTAGTTAAGCTTTTCTTCATCGCTTTCATCATCATTACTTGATTGTACTTCACACGTGTAATAAACATCATCTTTTTCTTCAATAGTGAATTGTGCATCATTCCTGAAATCAACATCCTCCACGTTATCACCGTCGCCTGTGCCATTGTTCTGAAAACAAGTTAACCAGTGTACAAGTCATATATAATAATAACTCAAAAATTTATTAAATAAGACAAATTGTTCGTTATAGTGCAATTTTTAAAGTTTTTATTGTAGTTAAAAAAAATTAATTGTGGTTTAATGAAAATGTGGTTGGATTAATGCAAAAGACGGAACATTAATTTTTTTTATTAACTATTAATTTTACAATTAATTAACGAAAACTGTCCAAGAATTGAACTTAGAAATCCAAGTCAATCACTCTCATCGAATCTGCGTGTAATAATAAATCTAAGAAACCAGTTGAAGAAAATGAAAATAATCTTAATGTCTGTGAGGTGATAAAAATCTTCAAAATATATAAAATACAAAAAATATTCCATACTAGTTCATGTTACCTTCAAGAATGAAATATCTAATATAATAATGCAACAATATAAGTATGTTGCTTTACATTTCATGTTTTAAATATCGTTTTTTTCGCGGAAAATTTATATTTATAATAGAACTGATCATTATAACCTTAAAATTTATGGTGATACAAAGTGATAGAAATGTATTAAAAAGTAATCTAAGCAATCACTAATGTGAAGAAAGTCAATTCGAAACTTGTCAACTTTATCACTTTCTATCACCTTATTTTTGCAGGGTGGTACGAGTAAAATGTATATAATAAATAAATTAATTCAAGTATAAAAAAATATTGTGTGTTAAACAACAATTTATGTGAGCTTTTTATAGTGTATATTATATAAGTTATATTTATGTACAGCTACCCTAGTAACGCAGCTCAGCAAAAATCATGCGAACAAAATTTACACAAGGCGGTGTCTGCAGATTTGTACAAATTTTATGCAAACGCCTTCGTCGAATACTTTGTGATCAAACTTTGCGCAAAGTTCGTGCAAATACCTTCAATAAAGTTTAATAACATTCCATTATTAGCAGAATAATTCAACTATTCGAATGGTTTGCATGAAATTTGCACAAATTGTGTATAAAATTTGATAGAAATTGTATACTACATTTGATACAGTTTGTGGACGCAGGCTTGCGTAATATTTATGCAAACCATGTTTTTAAGGTAAATTGAACTTTTGCATCAGAAGCATATCGATTATCGTACAACAAATTGGAAGCTCTCTCATTTAAGGTTACAAAACTAAGTGAGTAATTAATTTCAATTTTTCTCTAATTACTTCTTTGGATGTTAAACAGATGTTTTTAAACTTGAAGACTATTTGACTAAATTTGAAAACTTAAAACGGGAATTGTTACTCCTCAACTTCAATATTAAAATAAAATTTTGACTTTTAAAAATGAATTGAGTTTTCAAAATGAATAAGTTTTCAATTGCATTTAATGAATTGTAATTATTACAATTTAATAATGAAATAGTTCAAATTATTTCATTAACATATGTACGAAAATATTTATAAATATTTTTATGTATGAGAAACAAAAGTTTGTATTTAAAATTTCAATAAAGTTTATGAGTAATAATTGTATTGCTTCATTAAATATTGCTTCTTATAGCTTTTATTTTATTTCATACAATTTCAAAATAAATTAGAACGTTTAGATATCAAATTGCATTACCACCCTATGCTTAAATTCAGATAAACTTATCTCTTGATTAGGGTTATGGTTATTATTATTAATTTTATCACGAGTAACACTTGCATTGAAATTAATAATAATGCTAAAAACAATAACAATAAATTACTGCGTACACTGACATTTTTCATTATGACTTATATTTACATCTTTTAATTTCAAGTTATACTGCAATGGACTAAATCAATTAAATGTTCAATTATTTCACGATTTTGTAAAATGATTAATATTATGTTTCTGAAGAAAATATGTATACTTCACAATAGAACATGCTTTGGCCATAAAAGTTTGTATATACATACCTCGTTATAATTAATGTTAACTGGCAAATCAATTATATCTTCATGGCCATCTATTGCAACGACTTCAGCCAAATCCAATACAGCAGTTTCAATAGGTGTCAAGTCTTCCCTTATACTTGGACCTCCTCCAGTTTTTTGCTTGTTTTGCTTAATTTTGGCATATTTATGTTTTACAATTCTTTTGTATTCTTGCCAATACTGTAAATAATTGGACGATCATAATCAACAAATAAAATTTGTTATTACAATTAAAAATATAATTTTTAACTATGTAGATGAGCAAAATTTACATTATTCATCTCTTTTCATTTCTTATAAAAGTCATACATTTTATTTAAATCATAATTTTTTTCTTTTGCGCAGAGAAATCTATTAAAGACAAAATTGTTTTTCAATCATTTTTTTCAAACCTATTCAATTTACTTAAATACGATAAGTCTGAGGATATTTATTTAAGGTGATACGTTAATGACTAACAAAGTCATACTTGAGCTAACCTCACTTTGTAGAATTATTTGCCAATATCAAAAATAAATTGGATGTAATATGTTTACAAGAAAATTTAGATAGAATGTGGAACTGGTGTTTCGCCAATGAGCTAAAACTTAATATACAAAAATGTAAAACCATAACTTTCACAAGATCTAAACGGAATGAATTACATACATATAACATAAATGAATGTACCCTAGAAATTGTCAAAGTTATAAGAGACCTCGGTATAATATTTGATTCCAAAATGAGTTTTAATAATCATATAGATAAAATTGTGAGTAAATCATTACAACTTTTGGGTTTTATCCATAGAACTTGTTCTGATTTTAACTCAGCATTAACATTAAAAACTCTATATCTAACATTAGTTAGACCTATCTTATTATATGGTTCCATCATTTGGTCACCATACACAAAATCAAACATGAAAAGAATTGAATCAGTTCAACATAAATTTGTCAGAATTATAACCCCTCGAATCAATAAACCAGATCCATACATTAATCATAATTATATAGACATTTCATTTCATTTAAATTTACCATCGATTAATTCTTTACGTATAAGCAATGATTTAAAATTTTTACACAAGATAGTTCATGGCCAAATTGATTGTTTTATATTATTGAGTAAATTAAATTTTAAAGTTCCATCTAGAAATACCAGACAAAAAGAAATATTTGTTTTAAAACGATAAAGAACTAATTACACATTTAATAACCCGATTAATCGAATTTGCCATACTGCAAATAAATATGAATTGGATATTCTCAATTTAGATGTAAAAGATTTGAACTTTCTTCTTTATAACAGCGTCCATGAGTATTGTTGATTATATTCTGTATATTTTTAATTTTCCATGTAATTATTACGCATACTGTATCTCCTCAAAAGCGAAAATAGTCCTCAGAATTAACATTGTAATTTGAAATATAATAGTACATTATTGTCTTCGGTTTTGATACATACTGCATATTATAAATTATTTTGTTGTATTGGACATTTTGTCCGTATAAATAAATAAATAAATAAATAAATAAATAAATAAATAAATAAATAAATATCTGTATTATTATTGACAAAAAGCACTTTGTAATGATACCTGTATTAGTTTTTAAAATAAGTTTCATGTACTTAAACACATTTTACAAAGAGAATTTTGAGAATGACTCTTATTTTTTACTAACTTAATATTTTATTCCAATAATTCTCTTCCATCACACGGTTGTTTTTTAATAAGTAATTATCACACATATTAAAAAAAAGTTTGAATTACTTTATACATTGTCAACATTGACGGTATATCACCTTAAGGTTAGGTTGTAGATTTATTGCATATATTCATTATATGTATAAATAATATTTTCTACCTGTCTCCATTCTTGGCCACTTTTAGTAAGTCCGTTAATGTCTGCATTTAATATTTCAGCCAGTTTGTTCCAATCATCTCTGCATTTTTTTTTTGTATAATCTGCAGAAAATTGTCCTTTTACCATTTGTGGTTGATCCATTAAATACTCTACTAATTGAAGTTTTTGTTCTTTAGTTGCTCGTTTTATACTCATTTTTACGGTACTTTAATTTATACTTATTCAAATATTTATTCTTACTCAATAAAATTAAAAAAATGCACAACGCTTACGGATATCACAAAGTACAGATCACACGAGATTGCGTACAGTGGCGTACAGTTAAAAAAGTAAGTTGGCAAGACGCCATCAAATAGCTAATATAGATGAGCAACGCAACTTGATATTTAGCATGGACTTGTACAACGCTGCCAGTTTTCTCTGTGATAAATTTTCTCTGGGAATGCGTCCCAGAGAACTCAAGAATAAGGCCCCTGGTATTTCTTGATAGCAACTGTTAGTTTTATCCAGGGCTACTTCTACAGGTACGCACTTGATTACCTGTACTACTTCGCCGGTTACCAGGGCAGTGTAACCCCTTTCCTTCATAGAAGTTAAGGCAAACACTTCGGGGCTAAGGATAGTGAGTGCCTGCGCGTTCAGCAGGATCCAGCGCTCGAGTTCGCGCATCTTAAGGACGACATCCCTGTATAGGGACTCCATCTGGTTCCTTATATGGTTTTCGATATAGACTATTTACTATTCACATAATTGAACAGATCGTGGTCTTGCGTCGAAATGTGTGCTTTAGTTTTGAAAAATGTCCCTCTTCGACCCTCTAAAATGAATAATTTGGGGTGTTGCGAATTGGTGCCCGCAAATGGGATATAATGTTGTAGCAGTTAGGGTAAATGTAATATCGTCAGTTATCACTGCGTAAACTGACCAGGCTATGGACGTGGAGTATCCCTGTAATTTACTGACGAGTCCTTCGTAAAGGACCACATAATGGTCATAGTGGCATGGGTCTTGGGGATAAATGACCCAAAACAACATACCCCCAGGTGATCGTTCCAGTGGCCCTTACCCAAGGGGCACCGTA
>JABFOY010000060.1:0-10012 GCA_022817705.1 Baryconus sp. ZL-2020
AACTAACTTCACGATCTGTGAATTTGAAAGTCCTAAAGATTCTTGAGAATGAACAAAAATTAAAATAAATAATAGAACCTGAGCATTAGTTTGTGGCGGAGATTGCGTTAATCTCGCCGGTTTAAGCTGAAACCGCGTGTCCCAGCGCAGCATGACCTTTCCCACCGCGGTGTGCTGCTTCCAGATTCGGTAGCGGTCCACATAGGGCTTTTTGGCGAGAATCAGCATCCCAAAAGCGCGAACGAAATATACACAACCGCCTTCCTCTAACACCGCGGCGGTAGGGTCATACCGATATTGATTGGCGAGAGAAGGAGACCAATTGGGCCCGGTTTCTTTCAAGAAGGTACGGAAGTTATCATCCAGAGAGCTAACCGATTTCCCGGGCGTGTACGTGGTACAGGTAACTACCGTAGTCACGGGTTCGGGAATGTACGGCTCCACTATATTCAAATCCGGAAGTTCGAGCAGAGGAGTTTCCCGGTTAACGACGGGTGCTTGTATTGCTTCCTGAACAGCTTCTTCCAACGAACTTATTATTTCGCGCACTTCGTCGGATTGCGCGAACTTTTGCGGGGACTTTTCGCACAATTCATTTAAGAAATCGTCCAAATCAAGATCGAGACCTAAATCGATTTCGTCCGACATGATTTGGTATCGGTGTGTTACTGAAGTAATGTCAATAACAGGGAAAGTTTCACAGCTTCGCTGGTCAAGCGGGGTTGTGTTGATCAACATTCCAGGAATTGGACGATTTAAATGAAATTATAATATAGATCTCATTTATTTGAAATTCGACATTGTTGACAATTTAAACGATGCTCGTCGATGTCAGTTATATATTTCTGAACATATTCGAATTTTTCTGGACTTAATATGACCTTGGGCCTAGTTTTCGTCTTGGATACATCATATCCCGCAGGAAACATATAATCATCTGTCCAGTCGATTTCCGAACGAACGGAGATTATTTTTCTTCGAAATCTACGGTTTGAAAAATCTGGAATGTCGATGAACGGTTGAATAGGAAGTGGCATGTTAATCTGAAATGAGGAAAGTCATTCTTCAGTGACTAATTTGCATAATTACGTAAGGTTTCGTTTCAAGATTGTGGACGGAGTTTTTATAGTATACAATCGTTTTACATTATCCTCCCCCCCACTAGAATTGAGAATTCGTCCAAGAGTCCGTTTGCACGGTGGATTATTGGGTTCTCGAATTAATACAATATCGCCTTTATCTAAACTATTGACTTTCGATTTCCATTTTCCGCGTGTTTGTAGCGTATTTAAATACTCGCGCTGCCATCGTTTCCAAAAGTCTTGTACAATCTTTGTTACACGTTTCCAGCGCGTAATATAATTTTCATTAATATCGGAAAGATTTAATTCCGGCGCAGCTAGTAAAGATGCGCCGATAAGTAAATGACCAGGAGTTAACATCGTTAAACTCTCTTGATCACCATACAATCGGGATATCGGTCGCGAATTCAAACATGCCTCGATTCGGCAAATTATTGTCAATAGCTCCTCCCAAGTTGGAGTAAATTTGCCGAGAACTCGTTTTAAATAAAATTTAGTCGATTTTATTCCTGTTTCCGATAGACCGCCCCAATGAGGAGAAGCAGGAGGAATGAAACGACATTGAAATTGTTTATTTGACAAGGAATTTTGTAATTTCGAGTTATGTTGCATCTCATGAAAAATTAGTCGAAAGTGTGCATCTGCACCTACAAAATTAAGTGCATTATCAGAATATAATGTAGCAGGGCACCCTCGCCTGGCAATAAATCTGTCTAATGCAGCCAAAAAAGAATTAGTATCATAACCGTTAACTAGCTCGAGATGCACTGCGCGGGTGGCAAAACATACAAATAGTGCTATGTAAACTTTATGTGCTTGATGTCCTCGTCCCTTTGCATTTCGTAGAAATAGAGGTCCACCAAAATCTAGTCCGGTTTGTGAGAAAGGGCGCGAAGGGTTAATGCGTTGGCTGGGCAATGAACTCATAAATTGTGATTGCATTTTGGCCTTTTCCCGTGTACATGGAATGAAATGATGAATTATAGTTTTTACAATATTACGAGCATTAATCACCCAATATTCACGTCGTAAAGTATGTAATGTTAATTGAAGTCCGCCATGCATGGTTTTTAAATGAATTTCTCTGATCAGATTGCGTACGATAATCTGATCTGGAAGAATAATTGGGTGAAGTTGCTCGTCCGCGAAATCTGCGTTTTTCAGTCTTCCACCTACTCGTAAAATTTTCTGTTCATCGAGAAAAGGCGCTAAAGAGATCAACGTTGACTTTGAATTTAGAAGCTTTTTCTGAGAATTTAATGCATTTATTTTCAGAAAATGCAAGTGATTGCAATGTTTTTATTACAAAGAATTCAGTTCTCCGTATTTCCTCGATCGTCAACGCTAATGAATCAGAGCTTATCACTCCTTTTCTTCGAGTATTTTCTAGGAAACGAAACACATATGAAAATACTCGAATTAATTTCGACCAAGTCGAATATTTTGTAAACAAAGACGGAATGCTATTTTCCGTGGTTTGTAACGAATGAAATGTTTTCTTTCTTTTTTCTTCTAGTGTTTCGTATGAATTAATGGAATTGTTGCCTAACGAATTTAACAAAAATTGCAGTCCGTTCCACCATAATACTGATTGCGATAATTCTTTTATAGTTACGCCTCGAGAATTCAGATCTGCGGGATATTGCTTCGAACTTACGTGCCCCCATATTGCTTCTGGCAATGAACATTGAATGTGAGAGACGCGATTTGCAACAAAAACTTGCCAACTTGTAGGTGGCTTGGCAAGCCATGCTAATATAACTTGAGAATCTGAATAACAACGTGTTTCATTAATAATTTGAGTAATTGAACTTTTAACATGAACGATGAGGTTTGTCAACAAACATGCCGCCCTCAATTCTAATCGAGGTATCGACTCGATCTTTAAAGGCGCGACCTTGGTTTTTCCCATTAATAATGAACATTTAATTTCGTTATTAGAATCAATTATGCGCGAATATACAATGGCAGCGTAAGCGTGAACGGAAGCGTCGCAAAACCCTATTAATTGAAATGAAGTTATGTGCGGAGAAAAATAATTCCAACGTGGTAATTTAATAATGTGTAATGATTTTAATTCCTGATAAAATTCATTCCATCGAGATTTGAATTGGACAGGTAGTTCTTCGTCCCATGAAAATTTATCCAACCACAAAAGTTGCATAAAGAGCTTAGCTCTTATTGTGATTGGGTTTATCCAACCCAACGGGTCGTAAATCTTTGAAATGGCAGAAAGTAGTTTTCGTTTCGTAATTTTCTCGATGGGTTGTAATCGAATTACATAAGAAAATTCATCTCGTTGAGAATTCCATGTAATACCGAGTACTTTGTTTTGTTCTGTTTGATTATCGATAACCTTAATGTTGTCATTATTTTCGCGGTTGAATAATGTTAAGTTACTTCTCCATTTGCTTAGTTCGAATTGACATTGACGAAGTAAATCGACAACTTGCCCTTTGAGTTCTAATAATTCGCGTTGCGAGTGTTTGCCTAATATTACATCATCTACATATATTTGATTCAATATATCAATGTTAATTCGAGAATATTGCTCGGACGAAGTTTCGAATAATTGTTTAAGGCAACGCATGACGAGATATGGGGAACATGCCATGCCGTAGGTGATTGTATTCAATTCAAAAAATTGCATTTCCTCATTTTCGTCGTTTTGCCAAACGATATTTTGAAATACGCGATCTTCTTGTTGTACGTATACTTGTCTGAACATTTTAACTATGTCAGCAGTTACGACGAACTGAAACATGCGCCAATTTAACAAAACTGACGTAATATCCATTTGAAGTCTTGGTCCTGTCAAAAGTAAGTCGTTTAATGTAACACCAGAGCTAGTTTTCGCTGATGCATTGAATACAACCCGAATTTTTTGTTTATCGCCTTCTATTTTAAATACCGGGTGATGTGGTAAATACACGCGTTTAGAATCGAAGGAATTAGTAAGCGACATTTTTGACATGTGACCAAGGTCTGAATATTGCTTCATGAATTCGGAGTATTCGTGTTTCAAAGTAACATCTCGGTCTAATTTTTTCTTTAAGCTTCGAAATGAATTAACGGCAATTTGCCTCGAATAAACGAGAGATTTAATATTCAATTCCGGTTTGAATGGCAATCTTACATGAAAACCACTATAATTTCGAACTGTAGTTTCGCAAAATAAATTTTCACATATTTTCTCCTCATCCGATTGTAATTTAATAGCATTAAGAATTTCTTCCGTTTCCCAGAATTGCCTAAGTTGCAAATCAAGATTACAACAATGATTAACAGTAAATTCCCTTTGTTGTATATTATTGTTTAATGAGCCAGACACGATCCACCCGAATACACTGGATTGTGCAATTAAATTAGAAGAGTTAGATTTTATAGTTTGTCCAGTAAAAGTTGAGGATAAATAATCTACTCCAATTAATAATTCAATTTTAACTCGATTATCTAGACTTGGATCGGCCAGTTGTAATTGATCAATTTCCGGGAAAGTCGAAAGTGAAAATCGTTTCGGAATATAATTTGTTATTTTATTTAAAATAAATGAACGCATAGGAACCTTATCAATCGAATCTGTAATCGGAAAAACATGCAATAACGTAGTGAATTTGAGTCTTTGTTGCGACTCGGCTCCGAGGCCGGTTACTGTAGCTTCGGCTCTATTTCTTTTCAATTTAAGTATGTGAGCTACACGTTCGCTCACGAATGTTGCTTCGGAGCGCTGATCGATCAAGACTCTTATTATTAAGGAATTATGTGGAGAAATTCCAATTCTTACTAAAGCAGTAGCTAATAACGCATAATTAGTGGGAGCCGTATTGATATGTGTAGAAATTTGAGACGGAGGCTGTGTTTCCTCTGAAGTCGAGGGCGAATTAATTGTATTAGGTTTAGATTGGCTCTTCTGAAAATGTATCAATGTGTGATGTTTCTTTCCGCATTTCAAGCATTTAAATTCACATCGGCATTTTGATACATCGTGACCCGGTATTAAGCAATTATGGCACAATTTATTGCTTTTTACGAATTCGTTTCGTTCTTTAATCGATTTTGAAATAAATTGTTCACATTTATGCAATCGATGGTTTCGATGGCATAAAACACATTTGAATTCTACGATCTCGGAATTGAAAGTTTTGAAAGATTTCGATTTTTGTGTCGTTTGTTTATTTGTATTTGAACTAATTCGCATCTCTTCAAGTACGCGAATTCTTGTTTGCAAGAATTGTTGTAACATTTGAAGTGAAGGATATTTATCTTCATTGGAAATGGATTTACTCCATTCATTGCGAAGAACTTCATCGAATTTCTTGACAAGAATGTGTATTAGAATTGGGTCCCAATTGTCGGTATTAATTTGAATATTTCTCAACGAATCCAACGTAACCGAAAGTGTATCTCGCATTAATTTTATCGATTTTAAATTGTTATAATGAACTGGCTGAATTTCGGTTAAATTTTGAAGCAGATTAGAAACTAATACGCGTTCATTTTGATACCTATCAACTAGATTACCCACGCTGTTTGGTAATTTTCTGCAGAAATCGCGAGAGCTTTAATTATCTGTTTTGCTTCGGCTTCCAAGCATGAACTTAAATACTGAAATTTTTGTATATTATCTAGTTAACGGGTTTCATGAATTAATGTGAAAAAGTTGTCTCGGAAATTAACCCAATTTTCGTAATTTCCATCGAATTTGGGCAGTTCAATTTTCGGTAATTGAACTTGAATTTGATTAGAATTAAAATTTTCATTCAACGTTGAATGTTGAAAAGGTGTAATTGCCGGTCTTATTTGCTCCGTAACTGGCGTAAGCAATTCTATTTGAACATTTAAATATTCCTCAATTTCATCAAACTGCGAACATATTTGTCCGAAATAATTGTTTTTAAACTATTCATATTGTTCTAATCCTGCGTAATATTTGCATTAACTTGGGCGTTTAATAATTTTATTTTCTCATAATAAGTTTGTGCTTTATTTAAGCGTTCACGTAAATAATGAATCGTGAAATTTTTCGCACCTTTCGTTTTCGTATTAGTCAACAATCTTATCAAATCATCGACAAGATAAGAAATTTCATTTATAATAGTTTTTATTGAATTCGAATCTGTCATCTTGACTATTTTTCTGATTAATGCTTTCCTATATTGTGTCTGTCTTTATCCGGCTCGTTAGCACCTTATGTTTGTTATCGCAAACTATTTCAAGAAATTCGAAATTTAATTTGCTTCGAATTCTTGGAAGTTTAAATGGACTGTATTGAGCGTATGAGTTCGACGGAGACAGACACAAGGAAAGGAACAATCAGCTGACTTTGGTCAGAATAAAAACACTCGTGTTTATCTAAAATAGTCAAGTTTATTATTTAGGCACGTGGAAATTAATGCGATCAAGATAAATAAGAAACGGAGTACCGGTCTTTAAACTAAACGTGTAAATACCGCTAAATATCGACTATAAACTAAATTAATATTATCTTTGCGAAGTTAATTACAATAAACTCTCGTAACCACGGAACCGATACTTTAATGAAATAAAAATAAACCGGGAAACTAGAATCCCGTCAAAGGATTTCTTTCCCCCCAAAATTGCAAAAAAAGAGATTAGGGTGGAAGTTCGACCCCACTGAAACAGCGGGTGAAGAACTCGAGAATTGACGGAAAATATTCCAGAGACTGGAATATTACAGGAAATTGGAAGACCCAGTATCTGGGCCAGGCGTTGAGAAGGAAGGAGTTCCTGAAAATTTAGAATAAACAAAAAATAGCATGAATACACACTTTCTTAATTTACGGAATCCGTAATTAAGAAAAGTGAAATATTGATTCAGCTACGGAAACCGTAGCGACATAAAAGAATAAAGAAAGACTACGGAAACCGTAGCGAATTGTATCTATACCCTTCTTTGAGCCTTCCTCTCTCTAGGGTGAAAGAAGGAAAACCTCTCCGTCGGCTGCGAAGCAGATGGCAGCTGAAAGCGGACACAAGAACTGCTCTGTTGAGTGCTTTGACACGACTGTCACTGTCGCCGCGGCATCATAAACGTCTCAGTGCGAACGCTTATCGAGTGATTGCGCGCCTGCGTAAGTCCCCCGTGCCTGGCCCAGTCAGCGCACGGTGGGGTTAGCAGGCAAGCTGCCGCTTAGCTTTCGAGACTATCTAAGCGCAACTTAATAACGCGCGAAAATAATATTGTCAAATTTAATAGGACAAAAAATGAAAATGTTGCGATTACCGTCCATGATCGCGAACACCATCTGATATTGTTAATACTTTCTTTGATACACAACATTGTAAACTGTCATCTATACATCAAACTCTTGTAAACAAAAAGCAGAAAAAATTAAACAAATTATTATATTTAAAAAAATCCAAAAACAATGATCATGATTATCATGATACTACCAATACTTGGTTTACTAATTTGACAAATAATGAAATACTTGAAAAAGTAATAGAAATAATTTCACTAGGTGATAAATTTAACTATAAAAAAGATGGACTAAAACATAATGATATTATTAATTTAATTAAACATACAGAAAATAGCATATATCGGTTTGATAATACAACTCAAAATAATATTGGACATTCATTGGTTAATTACATCATTACATTTAACCATGAAACAAACATTTATAAACACATTGATATTTTTTACAAAAATCTAGATTCCAATGTCAAACTCACGAAACAATTTAACAATGACAATAATAACATAATTTTTAAAACAGCTGACAAAGGCAATGTATCGGTTGCAATTGAAAAAATGTATACATAGATAAAGTAGAAACCATACTTGCTGACTTTAACACTTACAAAATTATAAAAAGAAATCTTTTACAACAAATTATTAATAAACTTAAAGAAATTTGTTATAGATGGAAGAATAATGAATACATTGATAAAAAAACGTTTTCCTTTATATTCTTAACTTCTGCTAATCTCTGCCGAGCTTATGCATTACCAAAATTACATAAACCTGATATCCCTTACAGACTGATTGTTTCTACAATAGGTAGTCCTTTATATAATTTTTTTAAAATGTTACAAAATATTTCGAGTCAAACATTAGAAAAGGAAAAACATTACTCGATAAAAAACAGTTTTCAATTTTTACAAAATATTGAACATTTCAAAATTTCTCATAATCATGTTATGATTTCACTTGATGTCACCGCACTATTCACTAACATCCCCAATGATCTTGTGTTGAACGGAATTGAAAAAAGATGGAATAACATAATGAAGAATTGTCCCATTCCTTTCAATGAATTGATTATTGCAATTAATTTAATTTTAAATTCTTCTTACTTTCAGTTCAATAACAAAATATATCAGCAAATCGAGGGCTCTCCTATGGGTTCACCATTGTCCCCTATCTTTGCAGAAATAGTCATGCGTGACCTTGAGGAATATTGCATTAATAATTTAAATTTTGAAATTCATAAATATTGCAGATACGTAGATGACATTTTTTGTATAGTTCCCGAAAACAACATTGACACAATTTTAAATTTATTTAACAATTATAATCCACGTATAAAATTTACCGTCGAAACAGAACATAATAACACAATTAACTTTTTAGACATCTCCATCACTAACAATAGAAACTAACTGGTACAGAAAAACTACCTTTTCTGGTAGAGTTTTACACTATTTTTCCCAACATCCATCACATCAAAAAAGAGCCATGATTTATAATCTGGTTGATAAAGCGATAAAATTATCTCATCCAAAATATCATCAGAAAAATATCAAGATAGTAAAAAATATATTAATTAATAACAAATACCCCTCCAAATTTATTAACAAATATATAAAACATAGAATAAAAAATATAAAAAAAGTTAATTTCACTATTCAAACTAATAATAGCAATTTACAAACTGACGAACAAAAACAAAGAAATAAAAACATTATTATTCCATTTTATAACAGATTCAACAACAAATTCAAAAAATCTCTTAAATCTTTTGACATTGGTATCATTAATAATATTCCAAATAAACTAAAATTTATAAACAAAAACAAAGACAAAATAAAAAAAGAAAGATTACATCATGTTGTTTATCAAATTGATTGTTCTAATTGTAACAAATGTTATATTGGACAAACGAAAAATGCCCTTATAAAAAGGATTAACCAACACAAAAACAACCAATACGGTCCTAAAGAAGAACACACTGTAGTCACAAATCACATTATATCTTGCAAAAATCAGATGAATTGGGATAATGTAAAAGTTCTTGATCTAGAAAGTAAATTATATAAACGTAATATATCTGAAATGTTACATATTAAATCTAACCAATTCACTCTCAACGCCCAATGTGACACAAAAAATCTTCACAAAATTTACGACAAAATAATAATGAAATAATTTCATTATTAATATTAATCCTTTTTTTCATAATATCTACCACAATTATATTACATTTAAATTTTCTTGTCTATTCATTTCTTATATCTATTTACATATTTATATATTTCTTAATTCAACTCATACACAGCATATTGTTTTCATCTTTATTTATTTTCATTTCACAATTGACACGATAGAGACAGATTCCACCAATTTTCACCATTTGACGACATTTTTCAATGAATTTAAATTTTCTGTTTTATTATTAAATTAAAAATTATAAGGTTAGTACATTTTATTAAAATTTATAACAAAACAATTTTTATTTTTGACTTCCACACATTAAATTTATTTTACTACAATGACATTTTTAATTAAATTTTGATTCCTTTTTTCTGCTTCTTGTATTAACAACATAAATTTTGATTTGTAGTATCTGATGAGGGCCACACATTAAGGGCCGAAACGTTATACATATGAATAAATGTTAAACAAATAAATTATATTTGTTTTTTGTCTGTTTCCAATAATTGGTCGTTAACTGAAATATCAA